>JAODKM010000025.1:17407040-17427195 GCA_026780845.1 Petrocephalus sullivani
TGGGGGGAGAGCAAGGGGGGTGGGGAGGGGAAAGTGAGGGCACAACGAGGGGGACAGTGAGGGGGGAGTGATGGGAGAGTGAGGGGGAGAGTAAGGGGAGAGTGATGGGAGAGTGAGGGGGAGAGTGAGGGGGGGGCAAGGGGGAGAGGGGAGGGAGAAGGGGGGGGAGGGGGAGGGGGGGGGGAGGGGGAATAAAGGGGGAGAAAGTGTGGGAGGAGAGGGCAGGAAAAGGGGGAGGGTGTGGGGGAGAAAGAGGGGAAAAGAAAGGGGGACAGAGGGAGGGGGAGAGGAAAAAAGGGGGGGAGTGATGGAAAATGGGAAAAAAAGACAAGGGGGAAGGAGGCAAGAATGGGGAAGAGAGGAAAGGAGGAGAGGACAGGGAAAGGGGGAGGGAGTGAGGGAAAAAGAGAAAAGAAATGGTCATAGAAGAGAGGAAACAAAAGAGAAGAGGGGGAAGAGGGAGGAATAAAAGAACAGCGAGGGAAAAAAGAAAGGAAAATGGGAAAGAGGGAGAAGAAGAAGGAAGGAAAGGGAGAGAGAGGGAAAGGAGGAGAAACAGAGGGAGGATACATTGGCACACAGAATGCTTGCGATGTTGTTCGGACATGCTCACCATAACCACCAAAGGAGAGAGGGGTAGGAAGGGTTACGGCAGAGAGCACGGCCGGACCGCTGCCACCTGCTGATTTGGGCGCTAAATGGAAACTAAGCGGCTCTTCCTATGGTTTCTGCATGTCGCCGTTATCGCCGAAGGCGTGCCAGGGAAGCAGGGGGCGCTGTACACTAATTACGTCGAGATGCGGAGACGAGAGAGGCGGGCAGTGCAGCATACCTTAACGCCCGCAGCTTTCAGCTGACAATCCACGGGGGAAGCCAGAAGGAGCCACTTTAAATCTTTACATTTCATTACGGAAAAAAAATAAATAACTAAACAATGCTTTGCTGGCATCACTAAAATAACCAGCCAGAGGCCTCCCAGCAACGTCCAAACCACAGAGTGCGTAGGTGGGGAATTTATCCCCTTTCCTTCCGACTCACAGGTACTTTAAGATGTCTCAGCAGGAGACAATCACTTTGTGCAATTATATTTATTTAGCAGACTCCTTTGCACAAAGCAGCATAGAAGTAAGGGACCCTTGCAGTTCCGGATCACTGAGCAGTCCTGGAACAGATGGGGTTAAGGGCCTTGCACCGGGGTGCTTATTACTCCATCAGCCAGGGGACTTGAACCAACTACAGGACTGACACTTGACCTAGTGTGCCAAACGCTGCTGGGCATTTTTACACTCTTAGTTAGCTATCAAGAAATACTTCAGCTCAAAAAGTATGTAAAACAACCAAAACAACTAAGACTTCTAAGGGAAACTAATTTGGGGAGATCCAAATAGAGCCGCCCTCACCAATCAAACCTCACTAATTAATCGCTACTCATAAGGACTCCAACAACACAGCCTTTGACGTGTAGCTTACCGACTTGGCTCCGATAAAAAAAAAAAAAAAAAACTTACAGCGTTCTTTCACAGAAATAAAAGCATCTGAAACACAACAAAGCTACTCAATGACGCTGACACAAACATTCAGATCTGATCCACAAAAATAAACATTCAAAGACGCAATTTAAGAAGCCTCTGAAAACCTGCCATTAATCTGGTACAGAGAAATATACTAAATGTTTGATTATTTGTCTGTGGTTCAGGTCCAACTGACACTAAATCATTCAGATTTAATACTACACTACTACGCACACCAGCTACTTTTCTAACACACACCCACACAGACACTTATCTTCACACTGACTTATATTTTAATGCAGTACGATTCTCAACTGTACCCCTACAAACTCAAACCCCCAGCGCTGCGAGTGAGACCCAATAGAACTACCCGCTGAGTCACCATGCAGCCTATTTAAATTATATATGTTTTTTTTAAGAACTCCAATTATCTAGCTGTTCTGAAAGGCAGAGGATATACTGTATATCTGAGCGCTGAGCAGGCTTTCAGGCATCCATTAAAAAACCACAGCGCACACTCCCCTCCAATCCTCAGGACAGAGCTGGCTAATGATCGCTTTTCCGAACGCAATTCCGAAACCCAAATCCACTGGGACCTATTGGGGTGCGACACTTTCAGATCGCGTTTGATCTCCATCGAGAAGCACTTCCTCTCAGCATCGACAGACCCCAAATGGTAAAAAATGACCGATTTCCACCTCAGGTCACAGGTTTACAGTATAAAACAAGTTGACCAGATGAGAATGTTGCCAGCTATTTCATTAGCCGACACCCCAGCTTAACTATAAACACTCAGGCTGTGCAGGATTCATTATAAGGTCAGAGAACGTGAAGCGTTATCCAGACGAGTGCTTTCAGCAGCTACCGCGGCGGCGAACAAAGTCGCAGTTTAAACACAGGCAAACGAGGAGGATTTATAAGCGGGGTTTAGACGTAGCTCGAAATAACGGGGGGGACTTAATACTGCCGGGAATCTCCCGACCGTCACCTGCTGAGGCGTCTTAAAACGACCAGGTACCCCACCATCCTCACCACCATCACACTTCCCCCCAGAGCGGAGATGGAGGGTATTGGGCCTGCCCATCTTGGGCGTTGGGGGGGGGGGGGAGTCCGTCACCAAAATACTAATGTGCTGCAGACGCCTTGGGCTGAACGCTAAGGACCCACAGTGCATCTCATTAAGATGCGGCCTGTTTAAGTCATAGCGAATCCTCAAAACAAAAGTAAAAGCAGCAATACTGACAGTGCTAAGGCCCAGAACCAGTGAGAACTTCTATAGCTATACTGTTATCTGAAATTTCCCTGTCACAAAGGTAACCACATTTAAAAATATTTAAGTTTGACTGAATTGATTTAAATCTGATTAAAGTCTTCTTCAATTACAATTTGAAATATTTTTTAAATACTTAATGACAACAATACAATTTATGGATCTTGCGGCCTTTAAGTGGAGACCATACACCTGTGGCCATTTATCTATCAGATTGTTTTGCGGTAACAGAGCGAGTATAAGTGTCAGCGTCGCTGGGGAGCAGGGGCGCCACCTGCTGGCCGGTGTCTCGCCTGTTCATTTGAAACTTAATTCTCTCCTTGTCTCTCTCTCGCCGCTCTGCGCGAAGCTACCCGACGCGCTTTAGCAAGCAGCTCCACCGCTAACCAGAGCCTCAAGATGTATGCGGATTTGCACTATGTTGTTTTCCATATTCCTGTGGTGGACGTTGCTCATTTCTGACCAGAACGGACTAACTAGAGAAGGCAGAGTGATTGTGAGAGGTAAACAGCAGTTCGACAGCAGGTTGACCCACCTTCTGTCTCACACACTCACAAATAACACCCCTGACTGTCATCCGATAGGGCCTCCTTGGTACAGCCAAGACAGCAGCGCCCCCCTGTGGTAATGAAGCTCATAAACCCAGGGGCCCATGAACCGGGCCACGTCCCCTGGGTGACGAGCAGCCAGCCCACGGGGAGGAACATGGGGAGAGCTGGTTACGCACACACACACACACGCACACACGCTCATGCATGCTAATAAGTGGAAACAGTGGTTAAGGTACTGATATTAAGTTATAAAAATGATGGGAGCAACATACATAAGATGGAAAACACTTTTGGATGGAAAAACTTTTACCATTTTTTAATTTTAAGCTTACTTAATTTGAATAAAAGAAGCATTTTACCTTATTGAGAGAGCCACATAAGGTCTTCTATTCACAGTGTGTGCTGCTCTTACTAAGAATGTTCACATACCATCAGGAAGTTGTGAGGAATGCACACACTTTTGTAATCATATGTTTGTGAGGACCGTGCATTCTTTTTTAGGGGAAAAAAATCGAATCCCCAAAAATGATAACCCTAACCCCTACCCAGCGCTAACCTTAACCATAAGCAACCAAACAAAACAGAAGACTTCTGGCATTTTAAGTTTTTTGGCGGCAGTCACAGAGTTTTATAGAAATTGAGTTTCCCCACAACAACAAAATAACAGGTTTTGATCACATAGTGGGGACAATGTAATATATAAATAAGCCACACACAAGCGCACACGCTCTGCAATTTGTCGGAAATGTATAAATCATTGAAAAAAGTTACACATATCACAGAGCATTAGGCCGCCAGACGGATATCTGCATGTCCATATCCATGTTGTAACATGCACAAATGTCAAAAAAGTGCCATAAAAGGACACAAACGTGTATTATGCAGATCTACAACAAGAGCTATGCACGGACGAGCATTCTGAAAATGCGTCAACGCATCGCACCACCAAAATATTTAACCGTCCTTCATCTATTCAGTTACGGTGCTTTAAGGTGGGATAGCAATCCTGTATTGACCATGTCTTAGGACCACAGATATTACCCTGGAGTTGCCAGGCTGGTGTTTCAGTGCAGCTTTGAATCATTTTCTCCCATCAGCCGGTTGCAGAATGTAGGCCAGCGATCCAGTCGAATCAGCACTGAGGGGTTTTAACTAGTTATACATTTATTCCAGACTAATAATTATAACCGAGCGAAGATGCCATCCTTTATGCAATGACATTTCAACTGGAAAAAATAATCTGCTGGGCTGAGGGACTGTCTTGCTGGGCCAGGCATTAGGGCAAAAAACTCAAACTCAACCACTTTCCTTACAAAGGATCGGGAAATCATTTTCAGTTTCCCTGAATGCTGACATTTTTTTTTTCTGTGTGTGCCCTGCTCAGAGAGATCCATCCATTTTCCATAACTACTGATCCAGTGTAGGGTCAGGGGGGTCTGGAGCCTATCCCTGGCAGGGAACACACTGAGCACAATGCCAGTCAGGGGGCAGACTCACAGGGGCACTGGCCGCAGCTGAAATTATGATTCGCTCCCAGAGTGCCCCTCCCCTGTCACTCACCAATTAAAAACATTTTATTGGCTATTGAAAAAAACATCTCTGCCTGAAATCTTCCTAAGCATCCCACCACTAAAAAAAGATCCTAGACTCTGATGACTGATGCCAGGCCATCGCAGGGCACATACACACAATAAGCTGTTCCGAAATGCCAAATCGGCCAACCGGATGTCCTTGCGGGAAGTAGTTACAGGAATCCACGCAATACAGCGAGAGCATGCAAACTGCGCGGCTGCGGTGGAATTTAAACCCGCAGCGACGGGAGAGTGAGCGCGAGCCGGAGGCAGGGGCGCCTATATGCCGCACACATCACAGCATCAAACGGTACTACAATCACTCTGCCGTGACGGTACGGTTCCCGTGGCGACCGCACTTACCTCTATTTTCAGTATACCAGGATCTTTTATTTTCTCCACATTGCCTTGTGCACAGGAAAGGTAAAAGAAAGAAAAAAAAAAAAAAAAAAAAACAAAGGGCCTGCAGAGAAAAAGTGGGGGAGAATTACTCAGGTTCCATCTTGCTTGGTGATGAATAACTCTGTGCTGCTTTTTATGTGCAATTTGCATTTGAATAAAAATATGAAAGCTTTTTTTTTCCCCTGTCAGTTACAGAGAGATTCTAAATTTAAAATCATGATTAAAGTCAACATCGTGTACAGGAGACCACATTGACAGTATTCCTCCAGGATATCCCGTCTTCTGTCTACCGGTAAAAAAGGAAAGAGTTAAGTTTTGACGGAATACTTTAAGAGAAATGGAAGAAACGACGGCTCCCTCCCCCGCACAGCTCATTACGCTGCTCCCTCACTTCCCAAACATTATTTCTGTCCAGTATCAGTCTTAGCTACATACTCACTAACTACGGAAACGTAAACACACTACGCTATAGCTATTCAAAAGTAGGTAAATTTAGCTGTTAATGTTGCAACTTACAGATTTATTTCCCTGCAAAGGCAGAAGTTTAGACTTTTATCTAAAAGTCATAGCTATTTGGAAACTGCATGGAGTAGTTTTCATATTTCCATCCATGAGGCGCAAATAGGCATTGAGGAAAAACAGGGCTGTAATATGCAGCAGCAATAAAGTTCAACATGAGAATAACTGACATCAAAAACCGCCTCACTATTAAGTAAATCAGTAACATTTTATCGTCACCTAACACCAACTGGATAGGCTAAACCACCGAACTCCAATAAGAGAACTTCACAGCAAGGATTAATATTGATATTATAGCAAAAATACACCAACATTTCTGGAGAGGCGTGCACCTTCCTGATAGGACAGTTTTTAAAATTAACCACTTTGAAATTATAATTTCTAGTGCTCTTATAACTATATGCATTTACATGGATATTTTGCATTTGTGAAGATCTTTAAATACATGATATGCATACATTACAATCAATTAAATACATACATTAAACAAAACCAAACATCATAACAAAGGTGTTTATTAATTCTGGCTTGCAGGATCAGATCTATATTTAGTACCTACTGCTGACACGTTGAAGAGAAAGATGGTTAGGCATTGACCCTAGTTATTTTCACAGAAACACTCTAGTATACATAGGGTGGCTTTATTGTGACTGAAACTTATGTGGCACGTTCTTATTGGTTAATAAAAGGCAGACTGGCATCTAAACTACTGTGTTCATGTCTTTATATTGGTTTTACTTAGATATGCTAAAATCTCCACAGTACAACCCGAAGATTCTGACAAGCTAGTTTGATGAAGTTTAGGTAAGAGAACAGAGCACCGGCTTAATCACTGCAGTCTCTGGAAACTTTTGTTTAATCTGACTTCATATAATCTTTCATTTAGAAGAGGGTCATGGTGAGTTGGTAGAGTGTCCCAGGACATTCAGGCGACACCCCAGGTGGGACACCAGTCCAATACAGGACACATACTATGGACAATTAAGAGACGGTTTGCATAAAACCGCAAACGTCCATGGACATGCCCCATCCTGTTATGTTATAGCCAGAATTAGTCTCATAAAGCTTATCTACATTACAATAAAGGAGATCACAGCCTCTAAAACATTGTAGGGAAAAGTTTTTCTGAGCTCACTAGAATTAAACAGATGTTCAGGATAATAAATCGGATTGTTAGCTCCGAGTAAAATGACTATAATTACCAAGCTTCAAAGCATGCTGACATAAGCACATAACGCCACTCAATGTCATAATCTATCCCATTCCCACGTATGTGCCTGAAATTAGTGTAAAGTGAAAGGGTCCATTGGCCACAGATAAAAACAACTGTCGTTTACACGCAGTCAAACATTTCATTATCGTGCGTAACAAACAGAAAAGGAACCTTAAAGGGAGACTACACTGGCCGGCCCTGGCAGTCACGCTGCTCTGAGGTGAATCGAAAAGCCACACCGAGCTCGGAAACCAACAAATTAATTTACCGCATTTCTATCAATTAGTTTCACCGTTAAATGTTTTAATTAGTGCTTTTGTCTACAGGATGATGAAAGGGCCTCGGCAGATCAGAGCACGATTCAATTACCCACGACAATGTGCGGCTGAGGGAAATTATCGGGGCTAAGAGGAAAATACGATAAGGGTTCTTTGCCATCAATTCTGCAAGCAAAGCATCAGATAAAGGGCAGGATCGCGGAACACCGATTGCTTACAACTGCTTCATTTAGTCACAGTATAAGAGCATCCTCACCCTGGACGGGCTTCAGTTTGTGTGTACTTGTGTGTGGGCGCACGTAATATACGGGCAAAATTTATGCACATTGTCATTTTAAAGAAGCGAAATATTTCCTTACTTTACAAATGCAAATCAATCTTCCCCAGACAGCGAAGATTATGCATAACTTTTTAATTTTTACTTTAAAAATACCCAAAATGTCACAAAGATCCCTTCAGCATTTATTAACGATTCCTAGATTCTTCTAGCACAGAGGCTGGCAACATGCTTAGTCGCCGGCTTCAACAGCTTTTAAACTAGCCTTTATCAAAAAGAATGTGGCGAGATACGAGGCATGGAAGAATCAAAATGTTCCTTGACTTATTAAACTGAAACCTTCAATTTCAACAGAGGCTTCACAAAGCAGCCTGCTAGAAATGTACCAGAGTGCTGGCTTCAGCATCACACAGAAACATGGGAAACACGCCCACATTCAAGTCGCTCCACTAATTATTGTTTATTATGAAGGCAGTACACACAAACACGTTTCAGCTCCACTGCATTCCTCGGCATGAAGATCGCCAGGCCCCACAAAGGCGTAATAGATTGCTTTTTCCACTGAGTTCTAGCTGCCTTTCTTCAAGAATTGCACTATCAGGCATCTCGGTATTAGACAACAGAAGGTTTAAAACATTAACGCTGAAGGCTGCTGCTTATACACAGCGTCGCACAGACACTACTTGTTGATTTCGGTTTTGCTGTTACTGCCAGTCTACCTGAGTACAGCAGCCTTGTTTGTTAGCGGAAAAATTATCTCCCATGGTTGACTTTGTTAGTACAAAGTTACAGAGGACAGGGTGGTTGGGCTTAGGGATTCAAAGCACTGAATTAGCAGAACAATACTAAAAAAAAATACTGCAATCTTCATGAGACAACTCTCATTAAGAAATAGATTAATTACCCTGCACTGAACAAGTAAGAGATTCAGACATGAGGGAGTTGAGACAAACTCATGACAAATGCAAGTGCAGTGCATTTTACAGTAGCTTTTTTCAGTGCAGGAATATATACACAACAGCCAAGTTACAAAGAATCCAACGCGATAGCATATCTCTGTTAAAGGAAATCCATTTTGCCACCTTCTCCAAAATATATAGCTAAACTTGTCCAATATACACTTCTATTTTTAAAAAAGACAGACCCCACAACTTACACACTCTAAAATTTCACACCTAGGAGGACATTATCAGTTAATGCTTTATGCAATGCTGGAAATAAGGAAATACATACTGTATTTTGGCAGGTGGGTAACTTATCCTACAAATGGTATAAATAAATGAGGATGCTTTTGGTCTTAAAATGAAAACTTTCATTGCATTTTCTCCTGGAACCTACCCGGAAAATTAAGGTTACCATAAAAAACAATTGTGTCATGGTGTAGGAATTGCATTTGGCCATATGATCAATTTCCCTCTAACATAAACAGAGACTACATGGCCTCTCACACTCAATAGGCTTATTAGGCTACAACAGCACCACAAAGATTCGGATATGCTGTAAATAGTATACAAAAGTGAGTCTAATAAAGCAATCTGTAATAATATTGGATTATTTTCCATTTGTCCGCAGGGTCAAAAAGCCTGTGGGTTTGTTAATGAGCATCCAAGAGGTCCATATGGCATTTGGCTGCCTTTGTAGAAGGCCTATGCCCTCCAAATTAAATGCGACCCCAGCGCTGGGCACTGCTCGCATCCCCCAGTAGGGCTCGCTTTTAAAAAGTCGGGCACAATGAAGCAAGTTATCGAGCACACTACCGTCATCTGGGGCTTGGCTACCACCAGTCACGGAAGGCAGATTCCATTTAATCAGAAAATAAAGCAACTTGCACGTTTAATCACCATATCCTACACGCAAAACCAGAATGCATGTAAGCAGCCCCTGCTGCACTCAAGTCCTATCCATGCATGCACGAAATCACAGATGTCCTCAATCGGGAGTGTCAGAATGATCACACAATATGGATTTTTTATAAGGGTTGTCCAAAAATGGGTATTGGTCAAATTTATAGGAGGCTCTAGGGGCAAGCCTAGCAAATACACTGATGGCCATATTCAACGCTGCTACGGAGAGCCACAAATACGTCCAGAATTCTCCTTTTCGCCGACACAGCACATTGAGCCGCCGGAGATAAAGGGGCACGGAGAGAAAGCCCGCACGGAGCCGGGGATCGGGGCGCATTGTGGTGGTGCGCACGATGTTTTCTGCAAACGCATTGAAGCGCACTGCCATAAAGCAGCATTCGGGAAATCAGAGCACCGGGAGACATGCATCACCACGTCCTCGCTGGCATTACCTAGCGGGGCCTCCAGTGCGGACTGGCAGGGCCATTAAACGCGAGCGTTACCACCAAAGCAACCATCGCCCATTAACTTACGTTTGCCACAATTAAATCAGCTGATTGACTTGGCTGGAAAATGCGGCAGTTGCACCAAAAGGAAAATCAAGACAAGAAAAATCCTTACCTACACCCCAGGCGTTTAATGTATTGTATATTCAAATCCGTGTGTATGGATATTGTGTATATAGTGAGCAGTTATTGCGGATATATTATTAATATGACTATATCTGTCGCCGACCGTTTCAAACGATGTCCTAGCTAGACGCACATCCACAATGAAAATAACAAGAGCTGATTTGATTGACAGCGGCAAGAGCCAATCCAGATGGGACGGGCTTTCGGGTAAGCCAACGATCGAAGGGATCGAACGCCTCTTCATTTGCATAAGGCATAGGGGTGGGGCTAACTGCTGTGGATACTATCTCCGATTAAACCGTTATTTAGTATCTTTGTGTATTCGAGTAGCTGCAATGTAGCATTGTGAGCAAAGTACGCAAGTCTCCATTGTAGGTGCCGTCAGTTTTTTTTTCGTGAAGGTTTCACGAATACTGAAAATTACTTTCGACTGCTCATGCTACCAAATGTAATTCTGATATTATAATAAACATAAACATAATCTTTTTCACATTCAGCAGACGCCAGAAAAAAATAACAGAATAACGTTAGACAGGATCAAATTATGCAGGAATTTAGTCTATTAACATACTGATAATTTTGCAATAGGTGGCACCATGTGTACACGAGGAATTGCATATCCATAAAAATCATAAAAATCATAAAATCCGTATATTTCAGTGACACTTCAGAATAGCACTTCATTGAATCACATGACTGCTGATTTTATAAAGTTTTCGAGAAGGGTCTTTTGTGCAATGGACTGGAGTGTGAATGGATATGAAATTATTCAAGTGATAAGGCACATCCAGGAGCATATGAACCAGGGCAGATCAGGTGGGAGAGCTTGTACCATGCAATATTTAATTTGTTTAATTTGACCTCAACTCTCCCCTCCTCCAAAATATAGACCTTTACATTTAAATGAGAGATGAACCTTTTTCTGTCCCGATATACCGATACCTGGGTATCGATACCCAGGTATCATACCAAGCTGTAGTCGTTACCTCACTGTCCAGAAGAGATTGTTTTATGTGTGAGGCAACATCAGGCTTAATGTAAAGCTTTCAGTTGTTCGGTTGTTTTTGTTGAATTGGTCATTAAATACCCATAAAACAGATGAAATATCTACAAAGTGATCATCATGCTCTATAAACGATAAACGAGTAATTGCTGAGAAAGGTGGACATACCAAATATTAAAGTTAAAAGTGGATAAAAACAGTAGGTCTCACTTCATCTGATATTTGTTGTGTGCAACCATCTGCATATTTCATGAACATTATGAAATGAAATCATGTTTTGGAGACAAAAAGACTTTTAAAATATTTTCAGATCTGTCAGGTGTTCTAATAATTTTGGCCACCACTGTGTGTGTGTATGTATATATATATATATATATATATATATATATATATATATATACCTTACTTGAAACTGGGTTCTTTTTTTCAACTCCATCATATAAATGAGGATACTCAGTTCTCAGCTTCAAAGGTCTTTATAGAGGAACACAACCTTGACTGTAAAGGCTGATTCATACTGTACTACTGCGTCAAATCCACACAATAAGTATATAGAAGGCCAAAGTGTGTCATTTTTATTAATTAATAAATAGAAATAATGCTTCAATTTCATTTTCTCTCACTTCTCCAGAATTTGCACTAAAAATACCCCACAATTTTTCTCCCACTGGCAACAGTGTTACTTACACTTTGTTGCGACCCTCATATATCACGAGCTGTAACGAGTGCAAAACAGCTCATGCTAGCAACTCCCAAACCATCCACTGCAAACTCTCCCATGCCATTGACCTATACACATGTCAGAGTAATCAAAGTAATAAATACTAGAACTGTTCTTTTCCTTCTTTTAAGAAGGGAACTGGAAACTGGAAAATAGGCTCCACCCACCCTTGACCAGAAGAAAGATGAATGGATGAATTACCAGGTTTAATAGGTATGTCTGAGAAGGGAAATCTGCAATCTGTGTTAGATTCTGGCCCTCCAGGACTGGAGTTGGGCATCCATGGGCAACATAATTTCACTTGGGGCCACCTAAGAAATGCCAGACAAATGAAAAACTACTGTTGTATATCAAAGTATTCTAAAGTCACTATTTCAGACTGATATGTCAGATCTTTTCTATAACAGGTAAATCTGCATTCATCGTCCTAGTGATAGGAGTCTGCTAAGAAAATGAATAAACACAAAGCTGATGAGGGATTTTGTGTACTTAACTATGCACTTCCAAGAGATTTCTGTTTCCAATGTCTTATTTGTATGTAGTGCAGCTAGGATTTGCCAAATTACATCTTTAACTTGAGGAATGGGCACAAACAAATCAGCATCTTTTACTGCTGTAGAATAACGATACTGTTATCTCACCTCGACATGAGTATTAGTACGTCTTTGGTGTAGCATTCGGAGAAGAAGCCAGGCTTTCCTGCCCGCAGAAACAGCGGCTGTGCGCAGATCATATACCCATTTCTGCTGTTGAGGTTCTGTTGAAGAAACTAGGTTAAACAGTTCAGTGAAATGCATACGGACTGAACCATAAAATATGAAGAAACATGCTGCAGCTTCATTCTTGGATAATTTTTAGAATGTTTAAATAGATATAGATTAATTTTCATATCAATTCCATAACTATTGATTGAGTAAATAAGAATATTTAATACACTCACTTCTGGATTTTATTGACCAGACATGTTCAATATTGTTTAAATTTGATTTAATTAGCAATGCAAAATCCTTTATATTGGTGTAGCCTGGTATTATATTGTTACTTTAGTTTAGAAAAGACTAAAAAACCTGGTCTGAGATGTTAAGCTGATCACTCAGCTGAAAAACTATTAAGTGAAAACATTCTGACCATCTATTATTACCGAAGACAATAGACATGCATTCTTCGACTTTTTGAAAAGACATCTGGAGCAAAGACCGAGATAGGGGTGGGGGTTGGTCTGTCTGGCTGGATTCATCCTGCCATTATTCCCTAGCGAAGAAAGGCTTTCCCTTACTGGCCAACGCTCTATGTTACAATAAGTTATGTGATACGATATTGCAGTTATGTGCATGTGTAATAGGACTGTATGTAGTGTAGCGCTTGAAGGAAAAGATAAGTGTACAGTTAGTTGTTTGCTGTAGATTTTCAGGAATATTTCTCCCTGTTGTCTACCGGAGCATCACCAGAACATTGTGGAGTAGTTTCCATGGAGACATAGGTGGAGGGGCTGATGTGAGAGTGCCCTGTGTATTGCCAGACCAGCAGCCAAGGGAAAATACCCCCATACTGGGGCTGATGATGCACCCTGACTCAGTCTAGGTCACCGGGATTCTGTGTGTGTCTTCAACCAAGCAGCCTCTCGATTTGTTCAAATTTCTGGTCTTCTGTCAGCTTCTAAAGTTTGGTGAAAAATATATTTTTTATTATGTGAGTTCATAGTGACTTGCATAGCAAAACAATATACGAGGAAAAGGAAGATTAGGAGTTTTCAGAATTTCAGCTTTCCCAATGTCCAGCAGCAATTCAAAACATTTTTTCCCAAAAGACTGGTCTTTTTATACATTCACTTTAACGACGATCGAGGTTTGGGGAAGGCCAAACAGTACTTTATTGCAACAGCTAAAGCTGTTTTTAACAAGAAGTTCTTCTTAGCTGAAGACTGCATCAATAGACATGCACAATGATCCCCATTCTGTGACGTCGTAGCCTGCGCTGCATTACTTATTTGTACTTAATTACTTCATTAGGCTACTTAAATACTTCATAATATCGCTGCGGGACAATTAACAACATTATAAGACAATATAATTATGCACGACTACCTATTATATTGCATAGATGCAACATCTCTCCTGATGCAGAGAGCGCATTTGCTGTATGGAAGGTTTAGACTCCAGTGAGGTCATGATTGGGAATAAAGTGATTTTAAGCGCGGTCCTTAACAATCCGCCTCGGTCCCATTGTCTGCCCCGTCCGAAGCCCCCCCTCCCCTGCCCCCATGAGACCCGTGATTGGCTGGATCCGGACGGGATGCCGTCATCGCCGGGAATGCCCATTCATCGGCGCACTTGGGCGTTGTACCCCGCATCTTATTAGTAGAGGGCCGTATTTCTCCGTCCCCCCTCCCTCCCCAATCCGGCGACAGACCGCGAGTCGGGAGTTTTGCGCCGCGTCCGTGCTGCGGGCTTTGTTGGCCAGGACCGGGGGTAACTTGGAGCATCGTGCCGGTGTCTGGGGCGCTCTCGCCGCGTCTTCGCTCGCTCCTTCGCCGCGCCGCAAGCATGGGAGCGCAGTTCGCCAAGACCACGCCGAAGGGGGAAGTCGGCTCCGAGGCGCCGGGAGAAGCCGCGCTGTCGCCGGCCAAGCCCGACGGGCAGGTAAATCCCGCCCGGGGGGGGGCTGGCGGTGTGATCGCCTTATTGCGCCCGGACGGGCGGACGGCTGGGGGTCCCCACGCCGCTGCGTGCGCGCATGGAGCCGGCGCCCAGACAAAGGCGGCGTGCACTCCGCCGCGCCCGGATTAAAGCGCGTTTCTGCGGGACGCTGGCGTGGGACGCGCCCCGGGAACAATGGCGCAAAGTGCCGCGGACGCGCCGCTTCATCCCCACGCTGTGCCGTCCCACGCCGGACCCCATGCATCTCCCCCCTGGACGCGCGGATGCTGGCCCCCGCCGCCCAGACCGCTTTGTGTCTCCCTGCTGCACGACGGGCGGCTCCGCCCCCCCCCCCCCCCCCGGGCGCCTCGCCGGGGAATATGGGGTCTTTTCGGGTGACCGCGACCCCGAGGCGGAGGGCGCGTCCACCGTGCAAAGCTTCATCCATAAATTAAAGCTGCCGCGTTTGGGGGGGTTCTTTTGGAATTCGTCGGTAAAGCGAACACTTCAAATGCTATGTCTTATTTATGGGCTGTGGTGGCTGGTCCTCTGGGGGGGATTAGGTGCAGTTTTTCATTGACCGAAGCTTATGACTTTTTATCCACAAAGTGTTTTTTTTATTTAAAGTTAATGTGTCGATGGGGGGTGTTTACCCTCGCAAAGTTCTGTGCTGTGGGTTATGGTCCACGTAGGCTTGTTCGTGCTCAGGCTCACTGGTTTTGTGGTAGTTTTTCTGCAATTATATTGAATTATATATGCGATGTGGTTTACATCTTCTCTGTAGCTCACCAGTCTTCAGGTATACCCAGATATACTGATGCTTGCTTGGCTTATCACATAAGATAAGATGGTTGGAGCACCATCTCCAAGTAGAAGTAGTTGACATGACCAGTGTGACAATGTTCCCCTGCAGGAAAATGGCCATGCAAAGGTGAATGGTGACGCTTCCCCTGCGGGGGAAGATGGGCCGAAGGATGGGGCCCAAGTGAACGGCAGCCCCGGCGAGGAGGCAGACAAAGTCGAGGGCGAGGCAGAACAGAAGGCCGAGGCTGAAGCCGCCAGCGATGACCCCGCGGAGGATGGGCCGGCGGCCACCAACGGCGGCGACCCCAAGAAAAAGAAGCGTTTCTCCTTCAAGAAGCCCTTCAAGCTTAGTGGCTTCACCTTCAAGAAGAGCAAGAAGGAGGAGGGGGAAGACGGAGAGGAGGCAGTGGCGGTGGCTGAAGGGGGCGCAGAGCCACCAGCAGAGGGCGACAGTGCGGCTCCAGGATCTCCCGGCGCGGAAGAAGGTGCCACAGAGGCAAGCCAAGAGGAGGGGTCCCCGCAGGAAGCCAAGTCCGAAGAAGCCGTAGGAGAGGAGCCAAAAGCGGAGTCGCCGGTGACCGAGGCCCAGCCTGAAGTGGCAGAGTCCCCGGCTGAGGGAGTCCCGGCCACCGACTTGCCAACACAGGATATTGTGGCCGAGGCGGAGGTCCCTGCCACCGCCGCAGAGTCAGCGGGGGACGCGGCGAGACGCCCAGAGGAGAACTGAAGTGCTTGTATCTGAGTGTTGCTAGGCACTGGTTTTGGGGGAGGTGAACTTGTCTGCGACTGGTTTGATTCTTGCACAGAACCCACTTTTGTCCAGTTTCCATTCCCAGGGGCAGTGAAGTGCATGTGGAGGACAGGTAAAACAGGAGTGGGCTCATCTACTGTATTCCTGTCCCTCTGTCAGTATTAAATGGCTTTTTGTGCACAGATTTAGCAGTTTTTACGAACTATTATATGAACATGCGATGTGTAAAGGGATTGCAGTTTTGAGGTGGATTGAGCAGTAGTTGGCACCTCCTGTATTTATGAACTTTAAATGTGCAATGGAATTTTATATACATACGAGGGTTAGTCTGAGCTGTACCATTAAAGTTGGCAATTTTCATTGTCGCAGTACAGGAGGGTGTTAGGTTGGTTAGCTTTAGGAAGTCGATTAATTTGTAGGAAACATTGTTTAATTGGGCCGTGTCATCTTGTGAAACCCAAGTTGTATAGGTTTTGTTTTTTTTTTTTATTGACCTTAATAAAATTTTGTATGACCATCACACTAATTGTGGTTAATGTATGATTGACATTTGTATGTCCCAGTGTGATTTGACATGTCACAATTTGGGATGCACCATATGAAAAATTTAAACCAATAACCGATAAGTCATTGTTATGGCCAATACCGATAACCAATGCATTCATACTTTTATGTTTTCATATGAACTGCAGTTTGTGCAACAGTAGACTACACTGTAAAAAAATATCTGTAAAGTAGTTTTCTGCCAGAACATTATCTGTTTTCCTACAGTATTTTTTTTGTTAAATTTGCAGATATTAGCGGATGTACTTGCTCCATAAATGCAACGTGGAATTTAAATTAAAGGGTAAAACACCTGTGAGAATTTATACAGGAATTCCTTCATATTAGCGCGGCACATTGAACTCTATTTTTACGGACTTTTCTTAGTGTAGAAAATCTAAGATTCACTGATGAAATATTTTAGTAGCTTTGGCCTAACAGTAAACATCAGACTCTTCAAATGTTTTTTTTTGTGTAAGACACAATACATAGTAGTATATTGGGCTTTACAAAAATTAAAGTCCTATGGTCAGTTGCTATACTTAAAAAACAGTAGTAAAAGATACTCATAACCCAGACGTCTTACATATGAAATCATTAAGTGCACTGACATGTCAAATCACACAACCGTCAAGAAAAGGGTTTAACAGAACTATGACGAGTTTATCTGGAAATAACATTGATATACACGTTTTTTATTTTTAATAAATGTATCTATTCAACCTTTAGTGCAAGAGGATGAGGTGGGTATTTATATGAACGTCTTAAGATATGTTTTTCAAATACATAAATGCAACCTCGGAAAAAAGTGCATCTTCAGCAAAAATAAAGTGTTTAGTCCGTTCTTGCCGAACAAATTATGAATGTGTGTGGCGACCAAATCGTTCAGGCGGCGGCTTAATTGGGAGGGTGTAACGTGGCTCCAAATGCGCTATTAACCTGCGAAAACCCGCATCCTGTAGCACGGAAAAAGGCTGGTCATCAAGGACTATAAACTCCATCACATTGTCATTTGTGGCTTTAGCCTTTCCGTTGTCTCTGGAAAACTTTTTACGGTTTTCAAATCCCTGTTTAATGGGGACATTGATGCTCCGTGTTTTAGTTTTACCATGCGCAGGGTGACCAGATAATCCCTGTCATCCCGGACGCTTTGAGCTACTTCAGGTTTTACAAACTACTTTAAACCCGAAAGGCTCCTTTGTTAGATAGCTCAGTTCTTCTTGTGCTTTGACTGGTTCGTTTCCTTGACTGAAAGACTCATTCGCATTAACATCCAGGTCCTTTTGATTGAAATGGTAGTTTGCAAATCCTGTCCCGCGATGACATGGATTATCTGGTCACTAACCACGCGTTCGCACCGGGGGCGCACCCCCCCACTGCACGCGACGCCAGCGGGCGCTGCGGACGCTCTCTGACGTCACGGAGTGGGCGGAGACAAGGCCGCTCTTTGAACTTTATAAAGCAAATACGCGTGTAGTTTATATCTTCGTGCCGACTGTCGGTAGGACGTTATTTGTCAAAGCACATGAAATTATGCTAAGACAAACACTACTGTTATAAATAACGGTAAAGTTACCGACGATTCGGTGCCAAAATTATTATGCGATTTATTTTCTTTTTCACTAAAATATATTATGCAGTTCACCAACTCACCTGGAACACCAATAATTTCAGACAACTTGGTTTATTCCTGATTTTTAAATATATGTCCCTCTACGCAAACAGCAAATAAATAATACAATAATATACTATATCTTAGCACTGAAAGTCTATTTTTAACATGTATATTTGTACCGAGTTGACGCGGTATAAAAATGCATGTTTACATTTGTAAACGAAAGTTTGTGTTCCGCGGAGCTCTCTTTCTAGCGGAGCATTTCTGCATCCCCATCGGTTTGCGAACGGCAGTGGCATTGCAGTCCGCTGCCACCGAGAGAATTAAACATCCAGACTGGCGAAGACATGTGGATAGTGTGCTGGCGCTCATCTCCGGTCACAAGCAATTATACAAATTCTATTAGCCTACTTTATCGGATCTATTTATCGGATTTAATTTATTTATCGGAGCAATAAAAATTATCTCATTTTACCTCATATCGGCCGATAGTTTATCTGTCCGATAAATATCGTGCATCCCTACACAATTCACGTGAAAGTGTGCACAAAACTAATGGGTAACCTTCACTTTTTACTTTGGGTTTTGTAGGCAAGAACTAGATACTCAGCTGCAAGCTTGACTGTTAATCTGTAGGTGTGGATAGCCTATACCTTCTGGCCATCTCATTTTCTGGTATAGGCAAACTTGGGTAACCTGAAAAGTATAAAACCTGGCAAATGGCAGAGCCATTTAAAGGATTGGTCTACTTGTATCATGTATAAATTCACTTTTGACAACATACAGAGCATTACTAAATTCTGTTTTCATGGGTAAAATACAGAAGATAAGGTGGCTTTGTGGGTGTTTCCACAGAGTTTATTTCAGATTAAATGTGACTCCACTTACCATTTAAACACACAGCCACAAGAAGGGTGTGTTTGGCCTAGCCATTGCTCTTCCATGCATGGCGTTTGTGGCTGCTGTGCCATCTAACCCATAATTCTCTGCTGTGACCCATGAATTGGCCACCTCCATCAGGCCTTATTTCTTGGTCACACCCACATTCCAATGTGACAATAATCTCGTGGACCGCTGATGGGTTGTGGTTGGTCCTGTGGCATGCTTGAAATAAAACAACTTTCCCCTCCCTGACCTGTCTGAAAAATATATTTTCCTTAGACCTCCCCACTACACAGAAACCACAGCTAATTCCGCTTGAAAACAGCATCTCATTTTATATGCGGTTCTTCTTGCTCCTATTTGTAGTTTTTTGTATTTGTATTTTTGTATTCTCAAGATGCTGCAAGGGTGACCTATTGTTCCTTGACTATTTCCTATACAAATGTAGTTTGTTTTTAGGTATAAGTAAATAGCCACTCTGAAATGCGTGTCGGGGAGTTTTTTTCTGGGTCATTTGTTAGAACATTTTGCAACAAATTGTACAAAATACATACGAGAACGTAAGAATGAAATCTTTATTTTGCTCATGTTGTACAAAGCATACAGAACTCCAAGGAATGCAATTATTGTTAACATACAGTACTTAAATTGACTTTTTCCCAGTCGTGACTCTTTTGTTGTGTTCTTGTCTTTCTACAGCTTTTCAGAAGGTCAAATTCAACGTGTTCAAAATATAACCGCATCTTTACTGATTATTCAATATGGGTTATAATGCCAGTAACACTGTTTTTCAAAAAAAAAACATAGAAACAAAAATAGTTTCCTTTAAAACGTACAAAAAGAAACAAGAAATAAGTAATTATTAGGAAACATCACTGTGGAAATCTCATCACACTCGACCTGCTCTCATCATCCACTATAGAAGCCTGTGACCTTTGATATCAATTAAGCTGCAGCCTATCCCTGATAAACTGTAACATAAAATAGTTTCCTTCTTACAGGCACCCACTGCTTGTATATTCAAGTTGCTATCATTCCTCCCCCCCCCCCCCCCCCCCCCCCCCTCCCCTCTGCCGACCGACACACAAGAAACAACACCCCCGGGTCGCTGTGTTTGTTTTTTTTATTTTTG
>JAODKM010000025.1:17427295-17453666 GCA_026780845.1 Petrocephalus sullivani
CTATAGCACCCCGTGAACTTTGTTTTTAATTAAGCTGCAGCCTACCCCTGTTAAAATGTAAAACCCAATAGTTTCCTTCTTACCGGCCCCCCCTGCTTGTATATTTAAGTTTCTATCACCCCCCCCCCCCCCCCGAAAATAACCTGCTTGGCTGATGAGCCAAAAAAACATGGACATTGCTCTCTAGAGATTTTGTTTGTTGACTTAAAAGTTGCACTGCGATTTGAAGACTCCACATCACGTAGAGGCGATCAGGAACCCGGAGAAGGAGCAATGGACATGGGGAGCGGCAAAGAGACCATTGGCATCCACATTAGGCATTTTCACATACACTGTGTCCTGTTCCTGCAGTGCAAGCACAGTGCTTCCGGACATCTGGTCCAAAACACCTGTGTTATACTCATCATAAGTAAATACAACAGGCTGGTCATTTTTGTACAGCCCTGCCAGTGCATCAGCACCATTGACATGCAGGCTGTAGTGGAAGTAGTAGATACCAGGCACATGGCAGGTGAAAATGCCAGTGCTGGGATCATAATGATTCTCAGCATTGTACACAGTAACGTCAAACTGAATGGGTTCAGTTGAAGGATGATATTCCTTGTTCAGCAGAGCTGAAAAAGCAGACACTGGGACCTTAACAAGATCACCAGGCATCATGATCCCACTTGGTTCTATGCTTTTCTGGAACATGACCTCACCAGGAGGACCAGGTGGGCCTGGAGGTCCAGGAAGTCCTGGGGAACCATCATGTCCCCTAGCACCAGGAAGTCCAGGAGGACCCTGAGGACCTGACACTCCCTTAGCCATACTGCCTGCAGGGCCAGGAACTCCAGGAAGACCTGGGTGACCCTTAGCACCTGGTGAACCAGAGGGACCTGGAAGACCAACTGGTCCTCTTGACCCAGGAATTCCATCCTGTCCCTTTTCACCTGGGGCCCCATCGTGCCCTTGATGGCCTTTAGTTCCCTGAGGTCCTTGTGGCCCTTGAGCACCAGGTGCACCAGTATAGCCTTGCTCACCTTTACTGCCTGGAGCTCCAGTTGCCCCCCTTGGTCCAGCTGGACCTGCAGCACCTGGGTAACCTGGTTTGCCCTCAAATCCCTGTGCTCCCTGATCACCTTTCTGTCCTCTGGGCCCCTGTGGTCCAAATGCACCTCCGTCACCTTTAGCCCCAGGCGATCCTGCCTCTCCTGGGAACCCTCTTGCACCCTGAGGTCCAGCTGGGCCTGTAGCACCAGTAGAACCTGTATGCCCAGTGTGTCCCATTGGCCCTGGCTCTCCTTTCTGACCAGTTGTACCAGGACTACCAGAAACGCCTCTTTCTCCTTTCAGTCCAGAAACTCCTGGCTTTCCATAGCCCGGAACACCAGGTTCTCCTGGTGCCCCAGTTGCTCCCTGGGGGCCTTTCAGTCCGGTAGGACCAGGCATACCAGGAGCACCATTGTCCCCCGGCTTTCCAGGCATTCCTATTCCCGGAGCCCCAGTGTGACCTTTTGGGCCCTGTAATCCCATGGGTCCAGGGCTCCCATCCCTGCCCGGCACACCTGACTTCCCTGGCTCACCGGGATACCCTGTTTTACCTGGCTTCCCAATACCGGCTTGGCCGGCTGGTCCAGCAGGACCGACTGGTCCCGTTGCACCTCTCTCACCCGGTGCCCCTGGAATGCCATAGCCTCTCTCTCCTTTCTGTCCTGGAGCACCAGTAGCTCCAGTGTGTCCCTTAGGGCCTTGCTCGCCTCTGGCTCCCATAGGCCCGACCGAGCCTGGTGTTCCCGGTTTGCCGGGGGCTGAGAAACCAACGGGTCCAGGAATACCAGGAGGCCCGGGCATGCCCCTGGGACCCGGTGATCCCGAGGCTCCGGGCTCTCCCCTTGATCCAGTTGCACCTCTGTCACCAGGTTTTCCAGGTCCACCCGGTGTGCCCGGCTTCCCAGGTGCAGAGTATCCAGACGGTCCCTGGGGTCCGGGTGGGCCCTCAGGTCCTGGCAGCCCAATTCCGGGGGGGCCTGGGGGCCCAGCAGGCCCAGGCTGTCCTGGGTCCCCTGGGATACCGGGCTCTCCAGCCATGGCTTTAAAAAAACAATACAGATAAAGTGGAAAAAAGGTCAGGTGGTTACACAAACACTGCAACAACACTTTAAGAAGGTGTTTATGTTTTACCCAAAAATTGGACAACATGGTACATGGCTACATGGTAAATGAAGCAGCTTCTAATATTACTTTAAAATGGTGATGGGTGGTACAAGTGGTCACACACAACTATTTCAATATTAACAATTTTTTTTATTATTTACTATTAAATGCCAAATCTGATCATTTTGAGGCATGCTAGTTAAATGGAATATGAGTGAATACACATTGCCTAACAAAGCCAAACCATTATATTCACGCAAATCTTCTATTTAAAACGTGCTTTTCCCTTTGCAGTCTCAGATACTTTGAAATCATGACTTAAGATTCTGTCAAGTCAAGTGCAGTGGGTTTGAAATGCCTCTGTGCCATTGCGGGCAGCTGCCGTTAGCAGAGGCCAAGCGCGAGTGTCTCTGGCTGGAGGATGGAGGCTGGGGGAGGAGCTGAATTCAGGCGAGAGCTTTAGTGTGTGATCTAAGCGGCTCCAGTTAATCAGACGTGCTCCCTGTGGCATCGGGTGAAACGTCTCACTCCTTCAGTCCATGATTTGACAAGTAAGATTCGACCCGTTGCACAGAGGCATGCGTTACTGACTTGGTAAGTTAAGTTCGGTTCGGGCATGCTTTTAAGAATTCATTTAGCTCTCTCAGGAGGTATCAGCGCATGCCTTCACAATGCAGTGATACATGATGCAAAAAGGACATTATAATAGGATATGGGTATCACCCTTACATACAAATATTCATTTAAGTAACATTACTTCAGTGCCTATTAAATTAACCCACCCGCAGAATATAAAGTAAATTTTAAATATGGGATTTACATGCCGTTTCCTGCTCTTCTGTGTTTTCATGCCTTTTTAAAAAGAAGTATCCATGACATCGAGATGAGTAGTGGTTATATCCATTTTCTTAGAATTTAAGCTGCCAAGTCAGAACTATTCTAGATTCAATGTTCTAAAAGGACGGCAATGAGAAAGGAGCTTGCATAAGACTTATTATTATTGTTATTATAACAAATTATTTTTTTTTATCTGAAAGTCTATCATGGATTTTCAGTACTTTTATGCACTTTACTATAAATTTATTTTAACATTTGTCTGCTAGTCTAAAGCATTAAGGCCTTTTCCAAATTTGAACCTAAAGCAGGGATATTGAATAGCAGTGAATTGTTTGAATAGTTTAAGTATCAAAAGGTTTTCACTGAATCTTAGTCCTCTATAAGAGGAAGAAAATATAGAGCTATCTATATATCTATATATCATGAACATAACATTTAAAGTCCTGGGGTTTGATTCGATACTTAGATGTGGTGTCCATGTTTCATAAGCGGTACATTTTCTCAAGTGGAATCAGAACAGATGTTACCACATATTACACGGCTCACCCAATCAGCTTTTTTCTATTTTCAATGCAAATTGCAGGCATGAAACTGAAAGTGATTCATATAGTCAGGAAAATGGGCATAGAATATGACAAATACTGAATCTAAAGTAGGGCAAAGACAAAAGAAGACGGCGGGATTGCAGGAGGCACATTAAAGGTAACGTTTAAAACGTCAGATCTAAAATCTAGTGCAATGAAACACCCTTAGCCATGAAGCTGCAAATCAAGTGAAAAAGCCAATCAGTACGGAAAGAGGCTTCTGCTCTGCGCATGAGCCCCTTTGGCAGAAGTTAGAATCACAGCTCCTCGTCCAAATCACACCTGTGACCATACCCAGCATCTTCACAATAGGCACAAGAGGCATGCATGAGCTTAAAGTGCAATAAATTCCGCTTTAGGGTGCACAGTTCTTTAGTCTTAAAGCTAAAGCACGAAATCTGCTTTCTGCTTCTTGACAGTTCTGCGGATTCAGAAACAGCCGCTTTGGGGAAGCCGTACTCAGTGGCAGTGAGAAGGAGAACATCAGGAGCACTTACTCTGACCCTTCACAGGGTAAGGCTGGTACTGAGGTCCCTTGACTGAGGCTGCGGCTTTCTTAATGTAGTACCGTTCTCCATGGACCACAGTCAAGCCCAGGAGCAGGAGAAGGACGCTTGTGACTCGTAGCTCCATCTTCTGAGGCTAAATCTGAAAGAGAAACCCTTCCGTTTCATGCCTTTTCCAGTTGGTATCTCTCTGGATTTCAAAAGCCAGACCGAAAGCGGGTGCACGAACTGCACCGCAAATGTTTTCTCGCGGGAGACTCCGGTCTGATTCTCACAGAAAACTCCCAGCACATGGACAAGCACTGTGGTAAGGAGGAGAAGCCCCTTGGCCAGGCACTCAGCAAGCAGCATGGGGCCAGCATCTACGGCTGAAGATGATACAGCAACAAGAAAGGGCATACGTACCGACATGCCGGGGCACCAAGAACAAGGAGGCTGTGGAGGGTCCGCTTCTGCGTTCCTATATCCCTTGGCTCTGAGGCTGCCTGGAATACTGCTGCAGCTTGGTGCTGTAATGTGGGTATTTATACCATATCTACATCACTGAAAAAAAGGACCTGCTGCATTTTACAGACACTCCCTCCCACTGATGTAAGCTGTAATTAGGAGTCAGATCTGCCCCATCAGGGCATGTTAGATCAGGATGGTAGTTAGTCCACGATATTTAGACCCATTATTACCCCCTTTTTCAGTCCCAGAAAAGCTAAAAATTACAGTACATATATATATATATATATAGTTTTTTTTATTAAAACTTTCTCTAACCGCTTCATTGGACATTAGATTCTTTAGATGGATATATGTTGTTTTGCAATTTTACTTAATTTTTTTTTAAATACTATTCATGTGAAGCTTAAGTTGCAGAAGTTGCAAAGCAAGAAGCTTCATGATTCATCTGGCATGTTTGGCAGAGTTATAGTATAAATATGATGCTTTTTTTTACTGTGGAATGATCTTTGTGTATGTTTATTTCTTCATTTAACACAATATAAATTAATAAACTAAAATGTTTTTAAATGCACAGGATAAGAAATTGAAAGGCAGAGGGCCAACTGGATTAAAATAACAGAACGGTATTTATTGTGATTCTATTTTGTTTTATATAGTTGTGTTACATATAAAGAAAATGTCTTATGAATAGATGTATTTCCTTATCACCTTACAGTTGCTGTTTATGTAATTTCATTAGTTTAGTTTTGCACTCACAGGGAATGCATGAATTAGTGAATAAGACACAGAGAACTCTGAACATGCTGTGCATCTTAGTATAAGTACATAACACTTAGGATTAGACCAAATACTAGACCATCTGCAAACAAGTTTTAGACTCCACAGGACTAAATGGACATTTTATTTGTTTTCTGTTTAGTCAGCTGGCTTGCTTGGTTGAATATAGTTAGTCTTTCATTTAACAGGCTATTTCGAGGGCAGCCACTGTACAGTCTTTTACTTGTGCATTTTTTCTGTTACTTTCATAAAATAATTTAAAAAGCCAAAAAAGGAAAGCACGGGGAAAATACATTTCTATCCGTCTTGTGTTTTCATTATCGTTTGCCTTAGTAAAACAGCGCAACTACTTAAGTGGTCGGTTTGAAGGAGATGCGTTACTTTACTGGTACACCAGGGGGCGTATTACACCAATTTCTCTTTAATTTTATCACAGAAGTATTTGGATTTGTAATTGTAGAGATTTATTTGAATGGTTTAACGATCTGTTTTCATAATCAAATGCTCTCTAAGGGGTTTCACACTTTAGGCTGCTTACGTAATACTTTTCACACTTCTTGCCTAAACAAACATGCATTTTATATGAAATCTATAAAGTTAAGTTTAAACATGACTTTAACACTCAAAGCAAAGGGCTGGACCGACTTTGAGTGGGGTATTCGGGTCCTTTTTTGTTTATATATATAACAAATGTGTCCATCTATGCAGTCATTTTCCATAGTTCCTATCCAGTGCATGGCTGGGATGTACTGAATTGGTATTCCCATTAGGACCCATAAACATGAAGATTCACGGATTTTAGTTGTGCCTGTTCGTGTGCCACGAATGCCGAAGGAGCAATCATTCGGGGTCATGCAGGTGATTTTTACAGAACAGAAAGGGGTATGATTATACGCGTTCCGAGAACGGCAAAGTTGCTTAAACTCTCCGAATTTGAAAATTAGCTTTCATTAAGTATAATTATTCCAAATTGCTGACTTCACAAGCCCCATAATTTTACAATTTAATCACAGCTGATAAATAGCGGCTTGAGCACGTTGTCTGTGTGAAATGAGAACATGCGACGTCTGTGCATGAGATGGTTAAGGTCACCTTAACGCTTGAACTAAAGCAAACGGCAAGCCAGCAACATTGGTTATAACTGCAAGCGATTTCGCTGCGTGCGATTCAATCCGATTTACCAGGATCTTCTCGGTAAATTAAAAGAAGCCTGGGGGTATTTTATCACGCGACTGGGGAAGAGGGTCTTTTGCCCCCTGAAAAATAATTATAGGTCTAGAGTCTAGACTGAGATGTTCACGGAGAACAGAGCCTATACCCTTCACTTAGCATGTGTCTCTAAGCTTTTACGGAAAAATAATGAATACATGAATATTTCTTTTAAAAAAAACTATTCTTCGAAACTCTCCTTATATTTTATTGCCCACAAGAAGAAACCAGGAGCAGCCTGGCCGAGCCCCATTTAACTAAATTACAGAGTGGAAGGGAGTGGATTCAACACTTTACAAGTTGGTAGATTCAGATAATTCCATCTTATTTTCATTTCTGAGAGTCTTGCCGACCGCATGGCAGCAAAAAATTACTTATCTTTTTTTGTTTAGCGTGCTGGAGATGGTATTACTTACCCGAGTGCAAAGGCATAACGAAATCAAAATATATATCTTTAATGTGTGCACCCTCACTTGCGTAGAGAGGGGGAAAAAGTGATGTTATTTATCCCAGCCCTTTAGAATAGCCACTCTTTTCTTTTTAAAGCAAACACAGTGAGATGCATTTGCATTTACAGTTACACAGATGTTTTAATGTGTAAAGTCTTCTGAATGATTAATCTTCTTTTGGGAGGTAAGAATCCCCCATTAGTAGACTTATAAAATGGGCTTGTGGTTTGGGCATTTCAGCTTGGGTTTCTGCTGTTGGGCTCATTGTCGCTGTGCATCTGCTTGATGTGGTGGCTTGTCAGCTGATGTCATGACCTCTATGAATTAGGATAACTGGCACATTATATAAAGGGGGACCAATGGCATCATTCTGATACTGTAAGGCCCCCTCGTGGAAACATTTTAATGCAATAAACACCGCGCGTCAGCAGTGTGACGAATCACGCTAACACTCACGTCGGATATCTCCATCGCGCTCGCTTGTTGTAGCAACGTGTGTGTGTGTGCGTGAGAGCACACCCCTGCTTAATTTATTTTCCCATTAGATGGTCACAGCTGGTCTTATTAATATGATAGGGCGATTCTAGCATCTGGGATTGTGGGTGCATGTAGGGCACTGGGGGAGATCTTGTGGAATCATCTGTTTCTTTGTTCTTATATGCCACCCTGCATATCTTGTAGTTTGGGAAAATACAGAGACAATGAACTGACTGACCGGCATTAAAAATGCAATTAAGTGATTTTTTTATGAGAAAATTTTACAGGTTTCCTGATTGCAATATATGTACACCCGTCTGTTCTTCTTGCAGGAGGTAAGGGCGGGGGACATTAGCTTGGTGGTATGTGGTGCAGCCTCACGTCTTCAGGGTGGGGTGGGGGGGGGTCCATTCTCACCCCCAACCCTGTGTGCCTGGACTTTGCGTGGGTTTGCCTCTAGTCTGGTATTACATGTGTCATCGGTGAAGGTCTCCCTTTTACTTCACACTCTACGCCAGAGGTATTCCAACTTGTGGGCTGCTCCCCCTGGTGGGGTATCAAGGAATTACAGGGGTGGACACTGGAGGAAAAAAACAAAGAACTGTGTGTGCGTGTGTGCGCGTGTGTGAAAACTGTGTGTGTGTGTGTGTGTGCGCGTGTGTGTGAAAACTGTGTGTGTGTGTGAAACTTCCTTACTCTTGGAGATAACCTCAATTTTATAAAAATCTGTGAATGCAGTCAAAAAATAAAAAATACCAAAAGTCTTGTATTTTGATTGGTTACTTATGGTTAAGGTTAGTGTTAGGTAGAGGTTAAGGGTGTCGTGATTGGGATTAGGGCTTTTCCCATAGAAATGAATGGACGGTCCCCATTTAGATACAGTAGGTACATACAGTAGGTGTGTGTGGTAGGGGCAGACCTATTTTGAAATTGCAACTTTTACAAATATTAAAAATAGATAAACTTGCAGTGTCCACAATTTCTTTCCCTTTGATCTGCACGGCAAAGTTTATTTGGAGTCAGAGTGTGTGTGTGTGTGTGTGTGTGTGTGGGGTCTGACAGGTGTGCACTGTCAAAAAAAGTATGAATACCCCTGCACTAAGCTCAGTCACGGAAGATTTATGGATGATTGGATATGCTTCTGGCCTCTGATCCCCAGTATAGACTTTTATGTGCACTCTGTCAATGTGGATTAATGTGTGGCTATGGTGATCATTTAAATCAGTGTTATCATTTGTTACTTCAGTTAACATCCAAGTTTATTACAATGGCATAGATTTCTGTATGGATGGTAGGGACATTTCACAACCAGTACTGTCAGACTACCATGTGTATTTGGAGGGGGGGCTGATTTGGTACCTATGTCTACGCCCTGGTTCTATAATGCAATCGCACACATCCATGCACACATCCATGCACACATCCATGTACACATCCATGTACACATCCACGTACAGCTGATGTATAGTAAGTTGTAAGGCAAATCTGAAATTCAGGGAAACGCATTATAAATAAAACCATATTTTTATATTCTACCATCTCTTCATATTCAATCTTTAGATCATTAGATCAGTCCTGAGATCGCTTTTATCAAATTCAATGTAGTTCCCTCCATGAGACCTGGTTCTGTTCCTGCTGAGCCAGGTGTGGACTTTGGCGTGCCTGGAGAAACACCGGACCCATCCGCTGTCCGCTGCCGTTTTTGGACACGTACACAGACAGTAATGTTGCTGGTTTTCCTCTTGGTGACTTCGAATATCTTCCACAAACCCTGGAAGAGAATATAATTGGGGGTTAATGTAAGGGAGACTTAGTTACAGGAACATGTAAGCAGAGGCTAAAGATAACTCCCCTTAACTGGGAGGTGAATGCCGCACAGATTTAACATTTCAGTAAACTCGATAGGCCACTAAGAGCTACTTGCAGTTTTATGAATGGGAGGATTGATGGAGGCCCAGAAGACGGAATCGGACACAATTACAGGGACATGAAGACAAATGTCTAGGAATCACTATCGAAAGGATGACCGCGATGAGGCTGGGTGTGCGTCAAAATAGGGCTAGAAAACCTCAGGCCAAAACCCAACGCAGAGTTAAAGTTATCTCAAAACATAAGCATTTCATTTCAATTATATTATCAAACAGATTCAAAATGCGATAATAAACTCAAACTAAAATGCATCCTGTGTGCTAACTGCTAAGCAGATGGACTGACATCTATCTTTTACAGTCTGGCATACGGTTCCGGATGTATCCCCTACCTTGCAGCTTATTTAGCTTGGGAGATCTTCCCCTTCCGTCTGTGACGCAATATCAGATATGCTGTTAGACGATGGACTGATAAAACTTACTATGACAACTAAAGTAACACCTGCCTAGTTTCATGGCACTAGGCTAAAAAGCGCCACTGCTCAAAAAATGTAACGTTACGCGTAAGCTTGCCTTAGGATCTTTGCCTTCCTGATGTATAATAAGACGGATGATTTATGTAAAACATAGGCGAGCAAAGCCTGCTTTATGAGATTTAAGAATATAAGACGGTGATCAAATTTATGCTGTACTTAAGGATAATTCCTCATCTGAGATGACGCTGATTATGGGAACTGAACCCGCGACAGTCTGCATGGAATTACGGGAGCCGATTCACAGTAAACCGTATAATTTACTGCCATGCGTATCGCCTCCACAGAAATTAAGAATAAAAGAAGTTAAAAGAGTTTCTTGATTTCAGCAAATAAAGCTGCTGTTGGTTGTGTTTAACTACCATTGCTTTTCATTACATTTTAATGCTGTGGCTTGGAACTACGATCCAGTCCCATCCCTGGATCGAATGCATGTAGGAATAGGACTGACTCCATGGTGCAGAAAAATCCCACCTCCAACCCCAGACACCGCACGCTCACATCTGCCTCTGCAACTTCACTGCGTCTGTACATCCAGACACCGTCTTGTGCTAGGCTCTGGATTCAAATTGCACGTTGCACACATGTAGGGTGTTTCATGTTGTTTTGTTGTGCCTTTTCTGGACACATTTGTGCCTTTTTTTCTATCGCAATTTTTAGGATGAAGATCAGAAAAAACACAGAAAGGCACGGAGGAATGAACTCTTGTCAGCTGGCATGAGAGTAAACAAGTCTCTATTGGAACAAAAACATGGTTATGTTTTATGAGTTTAGTTTAATGTTACATGCATGCGTTTTGGATTGGATCAGATATTGTTCTGAGCGTTCACTTTCATAAACAAGCATACACTTGTTTATGATCCTTTGAAAACCTCAGTTTGTTCCTCCTGGTGGTCCCAAGAACGTCTAAAAATACCATTTGAAAAGTGCTCTTTATTTCGGATTGCTTTGGACAGGGTTCCGTAATCAGTCTGGGTAGCTAAGCTATTTGTTATGCATCTGGTTGTTTTGTTTTTGAACCAATATGTCCAATTTAAAAAAAACTTTCCATATTTGTTAAATCCTTTTTGAATGAGCTGTGTAACTGCAGTGATTGACTTTGAATCTGCAGGTACAAATCAAAAAAATAATTTATGGACAATGCGTGTTTCAGCCAACCAATCAACCATCCATCCACCCATGCATCCAGAGGGCAGAAGGCTTGATGTCAAGTATGTTTGTTACAACTGCATATATTCAAAAAAAAGATGTATTTTGTTTGAAATTGTGAGTAGTTTAGTTCATAACAAAATCATACAAGCAGAATGGGGAAGAGTGCATGGAGCCGTCCTATGACGGGTTCCTGAATGCTGTCACTCCCTTTAGTTATCCGGGTTTTGTTTTACATGCAGTGATTTGGTTCCTGAATGCTGTCACTCTACTCCCTTTAGTTATCCGAGTTTTGTTTTATGAGCAGGGATCTGTTCCTGAATGCTGTCACTCCATTCCCTTTAGTTATCTGGGTTTTGTTTTACACGCAGTGATTTGGTTCCTAAATGCTGTCACTCTACTCCCTTTAGTTATCCGAGTTTTGTTTTACGCACAGTGATCTGGTTCCTGAATGCTGCCACTCCACTCCCTTTAGTTATCCGGGTTTTGTTTTACGCACAGTGATCTGGTTCCTAAATGCTGTCACTCTACTCCCTTTAGTTATCCGAGTTTTGTTTTACGTGCAGGGATCTGGTTCCTGAATGCTGTCACTCCACTCCCTTTAGTTATCCGGGTTTTGTTTTACGCACAGTTATCTGGTTCCTGAATGCTGCCACTCCACTCCCTTTAGTTATCCGGGTTTTGTTTTACGCGCAGTGATCTGGTTCCTGAATGTTGTCACTCTACTCCCTTTAGTTATCCGGGTTTTGTTTTACACTCAGTGATCTGGTTCCTGAATGCTGCCACTCCACTCCCTTTAGTTATCCGGGTTTTGTTTTACGCGCAGTGATCTGGTTCCTGAATGCTGCCACTCCACTCCCTTTAGTTATCCGGGTTTTGTTTTAGGCGGAGTGATCTGGTTCCTGAATGCTGCCACTCCACTCCCTTTAGTTATCCGGGTTTTGTTTTACACGCGGTGATCTGAACATAAAATGAAACTATTTGGAGATCACAGAGGTGCTTTCACAAAGTCGATATCTCTGTAACCATTTCTTAATCTGTGGGGTAATTATGCTACTAAACCTTAAAACGTAAAACTGTGGAAAGGGAAATGGAGGCTGCCACATTCTGCCACGCACCGTCGTCTCCTTTGGTGTTAAAAAAATCTTTGGTGTTTAAAACAGTCCAAGAAGGACTGTTTTAAAACATTTTTTTAGGTAGGGAAAGCATAACATTTTCTATTCGCTACTCACAATTTTATAATAGGGCGCCGGCTATATTGCACTTAACGAGGCTATTGTTTGCTGTGTTGCAGAGTTTCTGAGAACCTTAATAAGATCCCAAAGAGTCTTTGATGAGAATCCTGAGATTACCGGGCCAGGAGACATAACCGGTCAGATCTGGATACAGGCTCAGATGGGTGTTTGGCTACCAAACTAAGGTAGCTACAAGGCAAGCTGAAATAGGCTGGAACTCCACACATCAGATGTACAATGACTGAAAAAATAACGTTATTGTCTTCAGCATAGCAGTGGTTCCAGCTAAGCTCAGTGGTCACTTGTTTCCGCGAGTTTTCCTTCCCTCACCCATGATAATCTGCAGAATGGTTCCAGAAAAGAAAAAGGAAAATGGTTGTCGAAATGTTTTGTGCTTGTATTTTGATTCTAGGAGACTGCGTGCAATTACATTTTATGTATAATTCTTTTTTCCAAGTCTACCGCCGTATGGAGTTATTCCGAAATGACTCTGAGAAATGACCAGTTGTTTTCCTCAACACCCACCCCTATGTTCCTTGGATAAGCAGGTAGAAGTTCAACGGGTGGATGTTACCAAGCTGTCCAGCACATCTGTGGTTGGGAACCTGCGAATGGTTACGCTCACCTCAGAGAATCCAGGCTCCTGGCCTCTAATTCCTCAGACACCCTTCTTTGCTGACTGTACTCTCGCTTTCTTTGGCGTGTAGGAATTAAGAAAGCGCTGAAAATGCAGAAGCAAGCTCACCTAATTCATGATATTGCAAAATCTCACAGGCTGCAAGAATGCTTTATACCAAGGCAGTCGCAAAGGAAGGGGGCGCACCTCGAGGTAGCTGCCCTTCACGGCCAAGCTTGCTCTCACAGAGAGCATGTTTCTCACAGAGAGCATGTTTGGGGGGGGGTGAAAAGAAGACAATTTCCCCACGGGGCTCAATAAAGAATCACAAAAAAGTGGCCTGAAACTTAAATGATGCTGTGAACTGCTAAGGCCACATACAAAGAAGGAGGTTGTTCACACACAGACTCTGCCATCACCTGCATTATAAAAACAGCAAATTGGGCCTCGGCGTCTTACAGACAGCAAAAACTAGCCGAGTACTAAACACTACTAAGCAAGCAAAATGTTTCTTTCTTTTATTTGCTGTCAAGTTTGTAAAAATACTTCTGGATTTGCTAATTCTTTCTAATAATTTTACCATAAAAAAGTTGCATAGCACTATAAATAGTACTTTAAGGTATCTGTATTTATAAGCACTGAAGAGCCACAAGACCCTGACCTAGATAAACAATTGGAAGATGGATGGATGAATGAATGGATGGATTGATGGATGGATGAATGGTGAATGAATAGATGAAGTAGAAGCATCTAGGAAAATCTTTTAGAGACTGTTGACCAAAAAAACTGTGCTGGTCAGAATCAATTCTGAGCTTAAATTTACCATCACTAAGGGAGGTTTACCCAGATTAAAGTCAACTCATCTCAAGCCAAGAGAGGACTGTACGTCAACGTTTCACTATAATTTTAATAAGCCTCAAAACTGTACTTTAATAAGCACTGGGGAGCCCTTTGTAACCATGGAGGAATCCACAAGCAGGGCTTTCCCCTATTTTCAGAAGAAGAATTATAACGTGACCTCAGATTTTCACTCAGCGGTGGTATTTAGAATGAGAAACCAAAGTAATTTAACGTAAATTCCCCCCAAAATAGCCTTAAGTGCGCCAGACTTGTCGGCTCGCTCCTAGTCAGTGTTTCCACCTGAAACGTCTTCTTCAGTCCCATCTTAGAAGCTACAACAACACAGAACATGTAGCATGTTGCCTGGCTACTGTTTCTGGAAGACGCCTTGTGTCTGTATGACAGGCTACTTCGGAATACGTAGGTGAGGACCTTCCGGATCTCGATCTCTCACATGACACCGCAAAGCAGTCGGAGCAGCGCGGCTGTGGGAAATATTTTAAAAATATGGAGATTTTAGGTGTTTACCAAGACTCCCGCTGCGTATCAAAGCAGCCCTCCTGCCTCTAAACTAGCGCCGAGACGTGTGGCTAACGCGGTAGCTTTTCGCCACGGTTGGGGAATAACGTGGCCGGCTCTCCATTTTTAGACCTACCCCGTCACACTACCCCAGAGCTACCCCGTAACTTCACTTACAGGCACACTTATAACGCCAGTATAAGGCGCCACCGCGTACGAAGCGCGGAGCACGTTGTGAGTGTTAGGAGGCTAACTGCTGGGGTTACTCTTCAGCTTCGTTTCTTGTTCATTCCACTTCCTTAATGACGTGTTACCTCAGTCTCTCTGGCAGATCTGGCAGCTTCTGATCTGCCACCTGGCAGCGTGGGTAAACCCATTTAATCTTGTTTTTAATATGTAAAGTTTTGTTCTTAAGTATGTTCTTTCTGATGGATCAGTGGGCACTATAGTATAGATTAGCTCTGAGTAACAGGCTACAGACTCATTTAATGAGATACTTTCATAACAAATCAGGCTACATCTCATTTATGAAAAAGAAAATCTGTTACAATCTTTGCCAGAATCTCTTTTTGCCTCATTAAAAATATTTGTAAAACCGTTTACTTTTGCTTCAACAATTATTAGCACTAAAAATATGTCCTTGATTATGTGAAATCTTTGTCAAATGGAAATGAGGGGAAATTCACCAGCAACAATTGCAGGCCCAATTAACAGCCCCCCCCCCACCCCGTAACAGCCAGACGGCATGATATCTGGCACCCTATTCACGCTACTAATATTATGTTATTATCGTCAACCAAGGTAGCACAAAAATAATCTCAATGTATTAGATTACATAATAATGTAATTTGGAAAGAAAGCTCCATGTAGCATTTTACCTAAGAAAGTCGTTCTTAAAAGCACATCAGTCGAGGCACACATTTCCTGTGCGGAAAAGTGAGATCAAAAATATATATATTTTTCCCAAAATGTACTGCTTTCCAACAAGGTGAACTCTCCCTATCGGCGAAGCCTGCAATTTTCTTCAAATTACAGCCGCTTAATTTGCAGCCTGAGTTTTAAAATAGGTGTTTAGTCGTTTTGTTGTTCAAAGCAAAAGCATATGGACAAGACCTGTTTCACTTCTAGTGAAAACTTCAGCCTTGGTCATAAAATGAAGCTTTGCACGAAATTACTTAATATACTTTCAAAATAAATTCTGCACTCTTTATGTACACTAAGGACACTTATGTCCATAAAGCTCAGAACTCTGCTTAAGTTTCTTTGCTGGCTATATTTTTAGCTAAATATTTTTATAGCTGAGCCGTGTTCTTGTGGACTGCATTAAAAATAATTTTCCATTATAAAGACACACAATCATATTCTAGAGCAGTGATTCCCAACCCACTCCTTTTGGGACCCCCACACAGTCCATGTTTTTGCTCCCCCTGGCTCCCCACGGTGGGAGCGAAAAATAGGACCTTCTGGGCGTCCCCCAAATACCAGGTTGGGAAACACTGGTTTAGATAATGCCTTATAAAACCTTGTGACATTAGAGACTGTAGAGTGATTATTAAAATGGATTGGAATAGCCAAAATGTACTGACAGCGATTGTGTTACAGTGTGCACGTGCTCACGATTTGCAAAGATGCATCCCGGCGTTTCATGACCTGAGAACATCGGTGTGTTTCTTTATTGCTAACCACTGCGGCAGAAACAGATGTTTTCGATATCTGATTGCTTAAATTACACATCATAGGGTGTATTTTTAAGACTGAAGTAATCTAGCCAAGCACAGTTAAGTCGGTAGAAGTTAAAAAACAGCCCTAGACATTCAGCCACTTTGCAGAGCGTAGCATTCTGCTCATTTTGAATGCTGGTAGGCAGGAAAAGAAAAGGGGTAAAAGGTTAAAAGTGCAAGAAATTTTCACATTTCACCAGCTAAATTAGCATTCACGAGAATTACAAAGAGGTATGCTGTTAATCTCACTATGCAAGTAAATCATGCTAAAAATAGCCACAAGGTGATTTCCAAGAGGTCAGCCTGGGCTGTAGGGGTAATGACATTTTTAAATGTGTAAGAAATTAGCTTATCCTACAGTAAAGTGCCAAAATGGCTAAGAGAGTATAACAATGCTTCTGTTCCCGAACTCACTCAGCTGCAGTGAGGCAGAAGCTCTCCCCTAAACCACAGGGTACAGAGCGCGGCCAAATTAGAGGCACAGTAAGGGCGCACACACCCCTGCATTGAGCTGGGCTTGGATTCAAAACCATTCGAGGCAGGAAGTAACTGCTTTACCTGCTCAGCTCCCTATTGTCAGGGTCAGAAGAAAACAATGCATAAAACAAGCTGGCATGATTAAGAAAAACATCCATGTGTGTGTCACAAAAGCCAAATATGAGCACTGAGAATGAGACAGGGAACCAGAAGTACTTGGCTCAAATGTGCAACGAAAATACACAAGGTCAAAAACATTTCCTCTTAACCAGCCAACTAAAATCTCCAGTTTCCTCAAGCTAAACACAGCCGTCAGATTTAGAACAACTGTGGCGAGGCATAAATGAACTGCTAATAAATCAGAAAGACATATTGTGCTCTGTCATGCTGTGACAGTTATATGGCACTAGCCCCTTATATGGATGGACCAAAACTCTGCGCTGGTTACCAAAACATCTGCTTATTCCATCCTATTCAGCAGGTGCTTTTCTCCAAAGAGACATACATTTTGGAAACGACACGGTCAGGCAATCCCTGGAGAGCTTGGGACCTTACTCTGGGTCCCGGTGGTGACATCACTCTGCTGACTCAGGGACAGGAACCTTCTGATCACAAGGCCAACGTTCTGACCTGCTGAGCCACACTCCACCCATTAAGGAGTCAGAGACCATGGGCAGAGTACTGGGCATCCCAGACTGCCCCCATTTTAAGCAGAATTGCTCCATTTATATTTTCATGGTTCATTATCTTAATTATTAGAACGCTATGCTTTCACTACCCGTGTAGGCTAAGCAGCAAAGTAAGCATGATTTTCTGGAGATTATTTTTGGAGGCCATTCAGGTGTTCCTCTATTAGTCGGGCATCCCACTTGACATCCACGCCAATATCTGATTTATTTCCTACAGAGATTTTCTATTCCTATCAATATCATAAATTTCCTTTAGGATAAATAAAGTATCACCCACCATCCATCATCCACCTGTCCATCCATCCATCTCGCCTACTTCTGGCACTTTGAGGCCATCGCAGGACAATGAGCTCCTAGGGAACTCTCATTCAGTCCTCCTGCATCACCTGCCATGCCGCAGCAGGCCTGTCCTCAGCACCATTCCCTTGTGTCACATTGACATGGCTTCCAGAGGGCTATTAGCTAACTAAGCTCATTCTCCACCTAGGCCAAAGCAGCAGCCACCTGCTGTTACAGCAGGGAGGTTTCTGTCTCCCCTCTGGTTAGCCTTGGTCTAGACCCCATCCCCATCCGGCCTGTCATGTTTACTCTGTCTGGCTACTCTTCCTGCCTGCCGATTTTTGTTTCCTTCTGTCCAGTATTCACCCCGCGCCTGGCACAATCCTGGCACTGCTCAGCCAGCCCCATGTTTTGCTTGTTCTCCGTCTGGCCTGTGGCTCGCGCTCAGGGTGCGCCGCAGAGTAGATTTATCCAGCCGCAGGCGGACAGAAGCCAGGCTTTATGGCCTTTTCCCGCCAGCCGCTCAGAGCCAGCAGTCGGTCACCCACATCCTATACGTTCGGATGTACCAGGCCGGTTAAATTTTAGCTGAAAATAACAGCATGTTATCGACAAGTCCTTGAAGGCCTCGTATAGCAAAGGCCCGGGTGATTTCTGTGAAAGCTGTGTGGTTTCCTCAAAGAAACCTTTCCACCTCAGATGCTATTTTGTTAATTTTCAACTTTGTTTTCTTAAGGATCTGTTCTAAATGCCTCAGTGAAAGTTTAATACCATCCATGCTTCACTGATTTAAAGAAACTTAAACGGGACCATTTTATATAAGCAGAACAGGCTAGTGGTTAAACCTACATTACATTTATGAGAGATCTTAGACGGGTCATTTCTACAGCACTGGGACTTGTTATCATAGGACAACCAAGCTTAGTAACAGGTCCATCCAGCTATTTTCCATAGCCACTTGCCCTGTGCAAGGATCTAGTGCCTATCCCAGGAGATAAGGGCACAAGGCAGGGAATAAGCAGGACAGGGCACCAATGCATCACAGGGTCCACACACCATTCACACAACGCCAACACACCTTAGTGTGTTTTTGGACTGTGGGGGAAAACCGGGGAAAACCCCACAAAGACATAGGAGAACAGTTTCATATGCAATCAGTTTTATGGATCAGTTTTACACGAAATCCAAAAGTCAGTACCATGGACAGCACTTAAACATGATTGCAAAAATGTATATGAACAGATATTATTAAATCAGAGCCACTTCAGTTGGTAACTTACATTGTTGTTGTTGCCTCGCAGTTACAAAACTGCAGCTTTGGCCAACTATTTCAAGACATCTAACCCTTATCCGGTGTTTCTCTGTACTTGTTCCTATTATTTTCACCTGAACTGTATCTCAGAAACTTTACCGGATCTCAGAAAAAAGTGCATTCTACAGTATTCCAAGCCTGTATTTGAAAAGCACTAAGACTGCATTCAATTTACTTACAAATCCAGAAGGTGTAAATATGTAGGGCCTAATGATATAACAAATATTCAATCATGCATATGCTGTCATTCTTTTTTGGTAACATTTTACTTGAGGGGACACAAATAATATAGCATTATTCTCTTACTAATGTATTAATTAACCACAAACTAAGCCTTACATACTGATCTGTTTGTTCATCATTAAGGAATTGTGGCACATCTTTTATCTCAAGCAGTTACTATATTTGTTATGTCAGTTCATTCTGTAAAGCTTTGTGAACTACTGAAGGAACAAGTAATGAATAACACAAGTGAAATACTGATCTTATGTTTGTTCATTGTTACTGAATCGTGACACATCTTTTATCTCATGTAGCTTCTATATTTGTTTATGATTTGTACTTAAGTGGTAACTGAGTTACTAGTAAATATTTGTGCCTCGTCAAGTAAAGTGTTACCTCTCTTCCTTATTGGATTGTTAAAGTTCAAAGGATTAAAAAATGTTGTTTATTGACATTTTGTTTTGAAATTTAGAGCTGCTTCACTTTTCCCACCTTTGAGATTTGGGATTAAAGGACGTGTGGGCGCAGGTTTAGATATTTGCGCAATGTAATCACATTCACTTTTCTGGGTGTTTATATTATTTTCTCAAAGGCCTGTTATGGTTCAGGCGGTGTAACTGAGGAGGGTAAATTGTATCTCAGAGAAGGTGCTCTTGCTGGTCTTCTGAGAAGGGGCCCAGGGTGACCGCACCCAGAGCTACTCCTAAATGGACCTCCTTGACACTGCAGCCTGTACCAGCTATAGCATGCAGAAAAGGAGAAGGATCATCTGATGCTCTGGTGGCGACAAGGAGGCTGTTTTAGGCAGCAAGAGGCAAATTCAGCACAAATGAATCTCATAGTTAGGCAGGAGCTACATGCACATTACGCAAAACTCCTTAGCTTTGCAGTTTCGAGAAGTTAGATGTTCGTTCAACTCATTCAATGTGGCTAAACAAGTTTCAATTAAACAAAAGTCTTGCAAAGTTGGGCTGAACTGGGGCACCAAGGGGCCCAAATCTTGTCAGATCAGACTTTAGCGTATCCCACATATGTCTCGTTTGCCCCTTCCTGTGGTAGCATGATCTACTAGGGTATCAACAAGACAAGAGCTCTTCCTGTCAAAGTTAGTGCACTTCTCTTGCAGAGAACTGGTGCTCATGTGCTGATAGTTCTCGTATTGCAAGTAGCCTCTTAACATCCATCCTTTGGAACTGCTTGTCCTATTCAGGTTCATGAGCCTATCCTGGAAGCTATGGGCGCAATGCAGGGAACAGATGGGGGGCAACCCATCGCAGGGCACACTCACACACCATTCACTCATGCATGGGCAGTTTCATGTTTTTGGCCTGTGGGGGGAAACTGGAGTACCCCATGACAACTTGGCGTAGACTCCATGGTCCCAGAGGAGGCAAGCGTGTTACCCACGCTACCACCCCTATCGATTTAACAAAATGTTTAAAAAACATTTTTCAAAGGCAGAGCAATAATAACAGTTATTCTATAGTGCTATCACACATATATATGCAAATATAATTTAAATATTAGTTTGTTAATTATTATATAACTTGGGATTACAGCACATTTTATTTTTTGTTCATGTTTTTTTTTTGTTCTGGTATTTAGTCTGATTTTGTCCCTATTTATAATCCCAAGGCTAAGGAGACTTTGGTGGCTGGTCCCATATGGCCTCGGCGGAAAGCATAGACAATTACTGCCGAGAAAATTACACACTTACCGTAAGTCCACTAACGTGAAGATGAAACCTGCACTTTGGCTCAATGTTACTTCTTACGTTTCAGCACCTTCCTCCCAGAAACCTTCCAAAGCGAGGGCTAGAAATGGTGACTCCTGAGCAACAGATGCTAACAGATGCTAACAGCCTCAAGTGTGAATAAGGTCGATCTCTGGAGGTTCATGAGGCACTCACGGTTATATCCAAATATACTTATAAATGCAATGAACCAAATTATACACCATTTTACAAATTTTATTAAAATGGTGGGATGCTATACAATGCAACTCATAGTAAATGTAACGCGACATATTGTTTTTAATTAATTTAATTACAAATTAAAGCTTGACTTATTAAATTTGATTTCTTATAAAGGCTTAATTGGATTGCCTTTCGCGTTGCCTGGCGACGGTATCCATGTTTTTACAAAAACAGTAGAGGTCTGATGTCATACTTGAGAGTTCTTGTGGTCTATCTGATTAGACAGTTATTTTTTTAACAAGTAGATCTGTAGAACAGAACACCCCAGCCCAACCCCCCCCCCATAAAACACAATGAGCCAGGCATGGTGAAAGGCAAAACCCAGGGTGAAGGCTGCTGCATTGCTGCATTAGCCGAACACTCACATTGCCTCACACTGTGGAACCTTCAGGATATTGACCAAGGACCTTCTGGGACCGTCTGCAGTCCTGCAACAATGCTTCATTGCCCTTTGTTTGTTAGTTGGGGGAGTAAACATCATTTCGATGTTCAGAGGCAAATAAAGACTAAACATGTAATGCTGTAAACAGGAATCCTGTCGTCAAAACACAGGAAGGGAAAGGATGGTTTGGGATTATTTTTCCACGAGAACCTATCAACAGTCAGCATTTTATGTTCATGAATCAGACGACAAATGCCGTCTTAAGTTTGGGAGTTGTTGAGCAGTTGCAGCATGTCTAGTGCTTAGAGTTCTTGTTTAATCTCATTAATTGTACATTTCATATCTACAAAGCACAAGAATAATGTTTTTATTAAATAAATTGATTTATTTAGGTAGAAGTGCAGACTATTCGGTAAGTTTTTTAAACATTATTGCTGGTAATTAGTCTTGCACTGCATTTTGAATTAAGCAACGTTAAAAAAAACTGCCCTTAAAAAACATAATTAATCTGAAACTAAAAAAATGTTTATGCATTAATTAAGACTGAGTCTGGCCTCTGACTAATAGACGAAAGAGCATCAGTCATTAATAACCAGACAACCATTAAACAATTAAATGTCTTTAAAATATCTTTTTTTACAGACACCATTTTACAGATACTACCCCACAGTCTACTATCCTACTGATGCTTGAACTTGCGTATTAGATGTAAGATGTAAATCTTCATATGAGCTAAGCTATAAAAATTGTGAAAATGAGAATATTAACAACGGAGACTTATATTGACCACTAGAGGGGGCCACACTACATGACTTCTGTCCAGCCCCGAATGGCGAAACCTGCTGCCGCACCTCACTGCTGGGTGAGGCTATTCACACGTATTACCATGCAGCCATTGAGGGTGTGCTGCCTGCTGACTACGTGATTTTCGCTTTTAAATAAAGACGTGCTGGCGCAGCTGACTACTTACACTCATTAAATATCTCCCTCCTTCCCCAACAGCTTGTCATCCTGATCGTCATTATTTTACGCCACCCGTCGCGACGACGCCGCAGGCTAAATGGCACGCGTGTTTGTCATTGCAGATTTCAGAGCCAAATGATCTGGCCAGGTAGACAGAGACTGTTATTCATGGTTGCACCGTTTCTCTGTTGAGCCATGAGAAGCGTGAGGAATGATGGGAATATTCAGCGTCCTTCTCCTTCCTCCTAAGCCCTCTTCGTCCTTGTCGAGCCACACCGTGGATATGCAGCGGCGGCTCTTTCTCGTCCCGCCGGCAAACGGCCATGAGGTCATGAGGCCTCTCGCCCTTCTGTAACCCGTCGCGTCGCTTTCTGTCGTTTCCGTCGCGGTCGGCAGCATTGAAAAATGTTGGACGGCAGTCCGACTAAGATGTAAAAGTACAACAGGGGGTGGGTCAATAAAAGGCGGGGGGATATCACTGGTACATTTGTCGACCCCCAGCAAGGCGAAGTTTATCGGGATGTGGTGGGAAGGTTTTCAAGGTAGCAGGGCCTAATTGGGGGGGGTCCCTGACCTCTTATGGGGGGGTGGACTCCCCATTCCCCCCAACATGAACACTGTTTATCTTCCCTACCTGTGTTTAAACGTTTACTGAGGTGTAAAATAGTTCACAGAACTATGTCACGTCTAATACTGCTATCGCTGGGCCTGTCAGCCTTGTAATTATTACAGAATCTGGCACGGTCACTGGGAAGTGGCACCATCCAAGCTGTGACATCTCGCGGGTTAGGATGAGACGGCACCATGCTGGGCAAGCGCTTAAACCAGGACTGGCTGATTGTAAATAAGGTATAAAATCTAAAATAAGATAGTATGGCTTATATAAGCTGTATGCCCCTCTAACTAGAGTGCGCATTAAACCTCTGATCTGGTTTTGGGCTTTGAGAGATTCACGTAACTATGGCAGTTTGTACTCTGCGTCATAAAATCTTTAATAGAGCTGTCCTCTAGCATTGTGGCACTGGGCGTGCTCGCCTGCGGGGAGGCATCCGTGCTAAATTTGTAATTATGTGTGAGACTGAGTTTTTTTGTATTTTAAATATAACACAGGCTATGTTTACTCTGTAATCAATGATGTCAGTCTGCAGACAAGTTTGAGCCGGTGAGCCTCAGGAGACAGATCTTCACGGATAGGACTTCAGTCTCAGAGTCGGGGAGGGATCCTCTCAGTGCTGTCCATTTCTCTTCATGTTTATGAGTGCTGGAGATTTGGGGTGTTAGAATCACCTGCCTTATTCAGGGGGCCCAGCACTATAGAGGCTCATGAATACATCTCATTATAAGCTGCACGCTTGGGGAACAATAAATTGGACCCCCCGGCCCTCATTTTACTGGGAGAGCCCCCTCACACTCAGCAATGCTGTAGTTGGTGGGCGGCATCCTGTATTCCTTCGGAATGTAGGTCAAGGTGACATTTTCAGGGGGCCCAGAATTTCTGGCTACAGCATTACTGAAAACAAATCAGCCATCATATGAATGCATCCCTGAAAATAGGGAAGATTTTTGTTAATCAATGATGTATTGGATTATCTGTTTAATGAGTGCTATGTTGTGTTTATGAATGTCTGTCTAAATAGGACTTCACCGTACACCTGATTAATGCTAGTTCATAATATCGGCAACAGTTGATTTATCAGTCATGGCTTATTTAAATGTTTCCTCTGAAAACCTTTTTTTTCTGATGTATTTCTTTCAAAATAGTAGGAGTATTTAATAGTTGACCAGTCATGTTTATTCAGTGACTTATATAGCTTATAAGTTTTAGAGGTTACCTAGTAGATGAATATTACATGCAAGTTAATATAGCATATTGACACAGTTATTAAGATAGATAAGTAAGGACAATTAAAAAAAATCCATAAATTGGCTACATACAGTCAAACAAATGAATTATACTTTTCCATTCTCTTGTTGTTCTTATTTGCTAAGTCTGTGACGTTATACACTCTTTTTTTTCCTAAAGTTAAGTTACATGTTGGTTACTAAGCTGAAAGCCCCTGCTACAGTGGAGTAGTCAGCGGTCAACAAACCTGGAATTATGTTTAGATAATACATATGAATATCAAAAATTTGCTTGCGCTTGCAAGAATTTAAGTGCAAAATGTATTTTCATTGCACGTCATTTACTGTAAGTGTACAGCTCACAAAGCGATTGTCTCAAAATGTCATTCTGTCAGAGCAGCAAAGAAAGGCGCCCATTGTTCTCGAGTCTATGATGAGTCATGGAGATCCAGTCCACCAGGCATGGGAAAAATCAACATGATGATCCTCAGCCTGGAGCTAGGCACCGAAACCCCATCAGTACCCTGTGGTGAGGTGCTCCCTCCCTCTCTCTCTGGACTTTCTCTGGACTTTCAACTTTCCCCCCCGGTGGTTTGCCGCCAAAACCGAATGTATAGAAAGAACAGTAAATAACAGTGTTCACACACGAGTTAGAAAATAGAGGTATCCTCACCCTTTAGGATATTTATTTATGTTTTAACTTTACATTCATTTATAAAATTAGTCCCCTTAGGAAAGCCAGACATTAAAAAAGAGGGGTCTGTCCTTTTAGGTTTTTCCTACCTTACCATTATTGTTACTAAGGATAACACAAATAACATAATCTCCGCCTCCTTCGTAAACCACCAAAAGATTGAAATATGCATCACGAGAGACACGACGCAGTAATTTGTGGTCCCTCTTCTAAAAATGGAGAGAACCAGGATTATGTTTGAGCAGAATTTTCCCATGATATAATCCGCATACCTGCTTTTAGGCTAATTAAAACTTCGGTCAGTAATATTTTTTGCAAGCATCAATGTGAAGGCTAGACACTGCCTTATGTTTATTTGAACACGTCCTATAAATCTAATATATTTTCTAAGATTTATGTTAAATGTATTAAGAACATGTATGGAAAATTGCTTTTCATAGCTTTTACAGTGCATCGAGCATTGCAAAGATATATAGCTGTATATTATCCAAAAGAAGAAAGTAGTAGTGTCGAACTGTAAGGCCTGTGATGTATATGCTTGTGAAAGTCAGTCGGGTAGTTTAGCACAATTTTCTCTGAAACTGTAAATTTTTGCCTCCCTCTCCTCTGCTTTGATGTGTGAAACCAGCTTCTGAGGGATGGTCTCGGCTTATTATAGATCTCAGAACGTAGCCTGTGGGGGCTCGTATGTTTCTCTCACGAGCCGGCTCGAGGAAAGAAGGGCGTTCTCCAAACACTCGACGAGGAAGTGACGGCCACCGCCGATGATAATGAATCTCGAACCCGCCCACGGCCTCGAGTGCCTGGAAAAAAAAATAAAAAAATTCCACAAACGTGTCATTGTGAGCAGATTAAGGGGTTCTGTCCCTCTGCAGGGTGGGGAAAGTTTATAAGTATCCACTGGGTGGGAGCAGCACTACTGACCAAATATAAGCTTTACATCCCCTCCATGACCTCAGGTATTCAGATAAAATGATTAGGTATGGGGCACTTGCTGGGAAGCACACTTACCACACGCTTCCCGGGGTAGGGGTTCAAATCTTGCCCCTGTGTGTGCATGTGGAATTTATGTGTTCTCTCATGTTGCAAAGTTTTCCAAAGACACGTAGTTAGTTTAATTCCTGTCTCTGAATTGCCCATGGTGTGTAATTGTGTGTGTACCCTGTGATAGACTGGCATCCTTCCTTACTTCTGCTGCCTGTGATAGGCTCCTATTGCCCCATCAACCTGTACTAAATTAGGTACTAGATGATGACTGATTATGTATGGGCTTTTGAATCACATTACTGAATTCTTTGCTGGAAACTGTAGCCATGAGAGATTCCAGAAAAATGGGGGAATTTCTGTGCATTTCCTGTGAGCCACTGTGTAATTCCTGTACATTCTCCTGTGAGCCACTGTGTAATTCCTGTACATTCTCCTGTGAGCCACTGTGTAATTCCTGTGTGCCACTGTGTAATCCCTGTGCATTTCCTGTGAGCCACTGTGCAATTCCTGTGCATTTCCTGTGAGCCACTGTGTAATTCCTGTGCATTTCCTGTGAGCCACTGTGCAATTCCTGTGCATTCTCCTGTGAGCCACTGTGTAATTCCTGTGCATTCTCCTGTGAGCCTGTGTAATTCCTGTGCAT
>JAODKM010000025.1:17460174-17493182 GCA_026780845.1 Petrocephalus sullivani
TCAAAATAGACTGTTAAAAAAGGCATCGTATCTTGCCAGCATTGTTCTTGCCTTTGCATAAAATGAAAAACGCTGAGAATAAATTTGGCTAAATCCTTCAGTAAGTTATCATTCTGTGTGTGTTCGTATGCAGTTTTCACTCATGTACAAGGTGTGAGGATGTTCAGACTATCTGTGTTGCAATCACATAAAAGATGTCATGTGTGTTTTTACTCCAGATAATGTACCTCTTGATCCCTCTGTAGAACCCAGTCTGCGTTTTTCCAGAGAAGTTTCCTGCACCCTTGCTGGCTCAGGAATTTCACGATGTGGCCGTACACATTGGGGTGTGAGCTGTCAGCCCAGAAGCCATCCACAATTTGCACCCATGTCTGCAACAGCATGTGGCATGTTAGCTAGTTACATTTTAAAATGTTGCTGGACAAATGTTGTAACTAAGAAACAGAGAATGTATTACAAAAATAATTCACAGTTACTACATCCATCAAGGATTGCTTACTTTAACTTCAAATGCAATGGCTATGGGGCACTATATGAAACAATAAATAAAATATCTCACAATATCTCCAAATGTTTTTCTGTTGTTATTCTGTGCTCCTTATAAGCAGTGATTTATACTAAAGATTTTAATATTATGGGATACTGTATATTAATTTGTATACATCTTAGTATTCACTTATTATTGCATATTCTTTCATTATTTTATTATAATATGGCTATTTAATAATAATTGGTTATTTAGTATTACACTAGGTCACAGTTCAGAGGTCATTACCTGAACTGCGTCATCCGCCAGGCCATGGCTCTGATACAGTAAACCAAGGGAGAAGAATCTTAAAAAAAAAATAATGTTTATTAGAATCACATTATATTTATCCTTACTAATCTTTTGGCACTCTCTTCAGGGGACTCGCAAGCATTTAGGCTTCAGTCTTCGATTATTTAGTTGACCCAGAAGCGATGTACAATTAAGAAAGCAGGGTTAGTAACTGAGGCTGACGCCTTACTCAAAGGCTCAGCGGTGAAAGCACGGCTGATTGGGGTTTGGACTGGCACCAGAGTCCTAAGGGATACATTCCCCAAACTTTTTCCTGTGTGACCTCTGTGTGACTTTTAGAATCTACAGTAATATTACATCAGATGGAACCGTGCCTTCCCAAGTACTCACAAATCAGTATTAAATATTGAGGTTGTTTTCAGTTAGATATCATACAGCTGCCAGCAAAGAAAACTAGGTTATTTTTAAAAATGCACCTCCCACCTCTTGTGTTTCTCCAGGTACGGCATGCATGTGTCAAGGAGACAATCGTTCCTGGAGGTCAGGAGCAGGTCCAAGTCCTGGTGACTTTCTGTCTCCGCATACAGCTTCAGGAGCGTACAGTCAATGTCCCGGCCGTGTCCGTGACTTTGGTCCGTCCCCCGGACAGCACTTAGGAACCCACCAAGGAATTCCTGGTACCGCTGAAAAGTGTCAAAGTCCTCTGTCCTCATCGCACGGAGATCCCTGGTGTTGAACACGGCCGCTAGCCGCGGCGTAAATCCGCCACCGAGAGACGTGAGGTCGGGGTACAGGCTAATAACTTCTCTAGGGTCTATGTCACCTTTTCTGTGGGAGGAAACCACACTGGATGTGTAACCAAAACATGGAATTGTCTTTCTGTGAAAAGATGGCAAGGACAACTATATTTTTAAAGCATGCATTTGGGGAGTATGGCAGTTAAGAACTCAGCTTTATAATCCAAAGTTTGCTGGTTCAAGTCTTAGGAGACTCATCCGCAAAGTACCCTCATAATGAAGTACTTGACCTGGGTTACCAGGGGTGTCAGAGGGGTATGGATACCCTGGCAGATTCAGAGGACCCAGCACGTGACAGGACAGGGGGATCCAAGGTAACACTTGTCAGGAATTTCTAGGTATGCAGCTGGGGTTTACTATCAAATGTCAAAATTTGATATGGCCATATTTGCTGCTTTTGAGAACACTGTCAGCTATGCAAGTAACGTAAATGCCACTTAGTTAGGGTGACTTCATTTGTCAAATGTGCTATTCTTAAAAAAGAGTCATGCTCACAAGAAGAGCTCCTTGGCTTCTAGGAAACATCCCTGATAAAACTTCACAAAGCCAGCCGTGCAGGCTGTGTTCTTCTGAAGGGTCTGCAAACACAAGCACTGATGCATTCATTGCTGGGAATATGACTGAATAAATTATATAACACAGGTAAGTCTGGTTAATATCATACTGAAAAAAATGTAATATTGGGATGGACATACAAGGAGGGAATAAACGCCTCCTTGGTTAGTGAGTTAATCTTTTACCTTGTAAGTATCAGCTGACAACTGTCCTTTCACACCCTGTAAAAGCTCCAAGGCCTCATCCACACTTTCACTATTTACAAGGGCCGTAATTTGCGTGTCAAGGGGGACGGGCAGCATGTTGTAGACTTCTCTCTCCGTGAAAACAAATACACTCTCTGAAGAGAGGGAAAACAGTGATGTATTTGTAAAAACATTACGATCAATAAACCACAGAAGAAAAATGCATTTTATGGGTCAGTATGCTCGCATGTTACAAATGATTTGGAATGCAATCAAAACCATATTTACTTTTAACAGTGGTGGAAGTTCAGGTGTACAAAGTACAAATCCAGACCAATGTTTTGTTTCGACCAACAAATTGAGTATAAAGAGTTATAGTCACAGAGTATGGTTGGTTGAAACAAAAACCTTCTGGACCTAAACTTTCCATCTCTGAATTTTAATTACTTTTTCTATGATGGACTGCCATCCCATTCAGGGTGGCTACTGCCTCTTAACCTAGCAGGTGTGTTAACCACACCTAATAAAAGTACCATTAGCAAGGATGGCTACAACATTAGGCAGAAGTTTACCTGTTGTGGAGAGCAGGCCTATGGCATTATGCAAGGGGACAGTCTGTTTGAGGTGCTGATCCAACATGCTGTAGATGAGGAGCCCTTCGCTTTGGAGGGCGAGCACATAGGGAGGGTACACTACAGCAGCCAAGACCCTCCCTGCCCACTGCAGTGGTGGACGCTGGGAAATCCCATAGCTGTTCACAAATATGCCTGTTTGGAATTAATTTCATGAAATGCCTGTCATTTTATTTGTAAATGTTGTATAATATTTTGCGATTTTGTTTTTTCATGCCATGTCAGCATTATGAAAGCATCTCTTTAAAATAAAAATCAATTATACTACTTAATCTCACGAAAACAGTTGGTAGAGTAGATAAATGTAGATTTGATATATTTTCTTACCCAAGGATCCTGGCCCATTTAAAAGAAATTCCTCCTTCCCCACAGCTTGCACAATGACCTTTTGATTGGTGGAGTCATGTGGGACAAGGTCAAGGGTCATGCCACTCTTATGGTCATGGAGAATGTAGTTTCTATCTGTGCCTATGCAGAGGCAGGTCCCATGCACAGCCAAAGATACCGGATTCTGGGACAGCGGAACCTCTTTGACACACTCCCACTTATTTACTGACACCACATGGATGCTCACAGTGCTCCTCCTGGAGGACAACGTGAAAAGCTCAACAGCGAGGGGCTGGGCAGAGCCGTCGGAGTCACTAACGCTCATTAAGGAGACGTTCCGGATCTTCGACAGGGTGGTGATCGGCTCCAGGGAGAACATATTGAAAGCTGTGATGGAACCATTGCAGAGCAGCAGAAGGTGGTTCTGGACTGGAAGGGCCTTCATTTGGGTTATCAGGTCTTTCGATCCCAGCTGTCTCATCCTTGTCTCCTTAACCGCCTGCCGATTACCTTTGGGTTCCAGCAGCGTAAAGTGCTGTATGGTACCATCCCTGCTCCCCATGTAAAGATTCCTGCCGCAGACTTCCTGCACTTGAAAGCCAGGTTTAACCCTTTCATTACTTGTGGCTGGCTTCTCGAGGACTAATAAGGGGGTGAAAGCTGTCCGACTCATCGTCCTTTTTGGCAAGGATAACGTTTTTCTTCAAGCGAGCTACTAAAGAAGACAAAATGCGACGTACACAGTAAAATAATGATAGACAAGTACATTCCAGTAATAAACAAGTATAATAACTCATACATAAATGCTTTATAAATCAGCCAGTTAGAGTGTTTACTGTAAAAACAAAAATAGAATGAGTAAATGGTTAAAACACAGTGGGGTTATACATATTCAAACCAGCCTACAACATTTGCAGCACAGATCACAGATGAAACAGAAAGTAGGCTTGTCTGCATAAACTTCCTCTATGTTATGAAACAACATATGCCGTATGTCACATGTAATGTAAGGCATGTAATGTAAGGCCGCAAACACATAGAGTTGTTAGCAGAGTTGTTAGCAGAAAACATGAACATACCTTATCTAGCAGTCCTGTCTTATTGTCAGGAAGCTAAGCGCCTGGTCAAAGTGTATTTTGACCCTGACATGTGACTTGCATCCTGAGAGGAAGTTTCAGTCAGCGATTCTGGGTTGTGTGTTCCTGACTAAGCAGCACAGTTACAAGCCTTGTGTACGCGAATGAAAGCTTTGGATCCATCAATGGCATTATTAAAGTGTAAGATGTTAAGCAGCTGAAAATGATATGAAACGCCAACACGTCCATTTTGGAGTCTATCCTAGTAAGAACAGAGCAAAGGCTGGGAAACATCCAGTCCAATGCGGAATACACACTCACACACATAAATGTATAATGCGCAAATCAGAAATGCCAGTTCTAAATGAGGAAAGTGGCACAACAAAGGGAGTCCCTGTGCAAACTCCCCCCCCCCCACACACAGGTGTGAGGCTATTGTACTACCCAATGAACATGTGCTGAGGGCAGAACGAAAAATGACTGGGTCAGAGCAATAACCAATTAGATATTGTATCAGATGTCAGACCAACGAATCAGATGTCAGGTTCCTGCCCCCTCTAGTTGCTTGGACCCATTTCCTCTACAATCTGATTGGCTATCACTCAGAACCATTTTTTGTTCTGCCCTCAGAACATTTTTCTGTATGTAAAACTCCCACGAGCTCCATCCATGCATTCATCCATCCTCCAATGGCCTTTTCTAGTCCATGTTGCAGGGATCCTGGAGCTTATTACAAGGAGCACAGAGTACAAGACTGAGATACACCCTGGATGGTATGTGAAGGTTTCACATGGACGTAATTTTTGCTTATTATGTAATTGTCGCTTAATGCTTTTTATGATATCGATAAGAATATATCAGGGAATATATTATTAGCCTGTTATCAAATAACTTCACCTTCACAGTTTTAAAAACTTTTATTTTTTTTCAGTTCAGCAAACACAATATGTGAAGTTAGATACATGTAGATGTTGGTCATAATAATAGCAATCAGATATCACAATTATAACATCTCATTAGCAAACTATACTAAATTAAATATTTTAAGTTCAGCATTGCGTGAATTCCCATCTACGCGGACCTCAGACTCAAGTTTAAGCAATATGTAAGCATTAACAATTCATCATTTGCAATCAACACACTAAATTGATAGTTTAAAATATTACCAGAAATATCAATGTATCAATGTACAGGAATTTCATGGGAATTAGTTCAGGATTAATACATAGTTATACTTCAGATACGGTGAATAGTTTTCTTACCCTTATTTATACATCTATGATTATTTATGTACTAATAATACATCTTCATTATTTACCCTTCTTTTTATCTTTATTCTATTTTTTGTTTTGTGTTTTTTGTCCTGATGGTGTTTAAATTGTATACTCGCAACCTGCACCAGAACAAATTTCTTGTATTTTCTGTGCATATGGCAAAGAAAAGGATTCCTGACGAAATAATTGCATCATCGCTCCACTTTCACGCCTCATGCTTCTAGACAAGCAGACCTGCAGAGAAGCGTGCCTGTGTGCTTTTGGGAACAAGGGGCAGCTCCTCTGTCAGTCTGGCGGTTTTGGGAGTGGCCCCACGCTCCCCGCTTTCACTTCTCCCTCCCGCAGTCGGTGCAGAGGACGTCGTCGCGGTGGGTGAGGAAGCCGCGGCCCACCAGCGAGATGGCGCACTGCATGCAGGTGAAACACTCGCTGTGCCACTGCCGTTCCTCGAAGGAGATGTACTTCGCACCGGCCAGACCTGTGGCACACGGTTACACATGGTTACCGACCCCCACAAGCACTCGCCGGGGTGTATTAGCCGTGGCTGCACCTGCAAAATCAATCCAGTCTCTCACCTCGTCTTGCAGCTACGTATCACACTTTGTTTATAACTCGTTTCAAAAATATTTGAAACTCTAGGTTTTCAGTCTAGGTGTTAGTTTGGGATCTGTAAACTGAATAGGAGGAATTTCAGCAATAAAGCCAGACGGTTCTAGAATCAAGTTCAGTGAATACATTCCATGGATTATAGAAACACTGCAAAAGTGGTTACCGATGATGGGTGGGTATATGTACAGTATGTATGTATGCATGTGTGAATGTAGATATAGATGGCTATAGATTCAAATTGAAAGAATATTCTGTGGATTATAGAAGGTTTAGATTGTGCTGTATCAGACCTTCATCAAACAAAGCAGCCATTCAGTGACATCCAGTTGGCTCCTGTTCAACCTGTCTTGAATACTAGGTCTAGGAATACTCAGCAGCCTGGGTAATTGGCATGGTTTGGAAGCGCCGGGCTTTGCAGCGAGGTATTCCGTGACTGACACTAATGCTGTTGGATACTCACTGGCGATGGGCTTCGTGCAGCCCACACACTTCTTGGCGTAGAGGTTGCTGAAGCAGTCCAGACAGTACGGGTAGTTTTCCCGCGAGGTGAAGCGCTGGCCTGCTAGCTGCTTCTTACAGCCGATGCAGAGGAAGCACTCTCGGTGCCAGGGCTTGTCGTGGTACGTCACCCCCCCGGTCGTTATAGCCTGACAAAAACCCAAACAAGCACTGCTCGGTAACTGGCTTTGCATTCACCACTGGGCTGTCTGGGACTCACCTTCTTGCAGGCACAGCACTGGTAAGCGAACTGCTTCTCGTAACAGGGCAGGCAGTAGCAACTGTTCTCCTTCGGGATGAAGGACTTGGTTCCAATTGGCTGCTGGCAGCGGTGGCAGAGGAAGCAGGTCTCGTGCCAGCTGTTGCCCTTGTATTCCATTTTGCGAGAACCTCAAGCATGGGAGAGCACACCATTAGACAGAGACCGGCTACCCTACTGTCAAACTTCTAGGGGTAACTCGTTCATCATAAATATGGGCAGGCAAGCAAGGTGGCTCAGAGGGTAACCTCACACCTCACATCGCTAGAATCACCGCTAACTATGTATGTGCAGAGTCTGCAGACTCTCCCTGTGGTTGGGTAGGCTTTCTCCAGGGACTCCAGTTTCCTCCCACAATCCATAGACATGTGGTTTAGAAGAACTAGTGTATAAAAATTGCCTGTATTGTGTGTGTGCCCTGCAATACGTTGGCATCCAATCCAGGTTATGCCTGTAACCCTGCAGACTATGGTTAGATGGATGTGGACACATAGCTCTTGAGTTGACATTATGCTAATCACAACAGTTTATTAGCATATTAGGATTGGCCTGGAAGTAACAGGGTCTGGCTATTAAGAGGTTATCTCGAGAACGGACAGGACAGTCCCCCATACACTGTCAAAAAAAAGTAATTTATACCTGGGGGGTTGTGTACCCTCAACAGTCTGCCACTTGTACCCTAGCTGTAGGTACTTGTACCTTTTAAGGTACAGACAGACTCTGTGGAATCTATCTGTACCATTGCGGGTACGTTAATGTTGTTTTGGGGAACAAAATTGCAGTAATGCTGCCCCCTTTTTTCTAACAGTGCACCTCTCAGCAGTGGGGGTGCCTCACCTGGCTGGATGGTCTTCTTGCAGCTGAAGCACTTGGAGGAATACTCATTAGTGTAGCACTCGCTGCAGAGCAGGAGCTCATCCTTAACGGCGAAGGGCTTCTCCAGCAGCGAGCGGCCGCACGTGGCACACTTGAAGCACTGCTCGTGCCAGTGGCGGTCCTTGTACGACAGATCCTAACAAACAAACAAGGTTAAAGTTTTGTTTAACAAAACCAGAAGTTTTCTGTGTCATCAAAGCGACTTAATTGTTTACTGATTTCCAGATTCAAGATTCTTTTTTGTCCTACAATCAAGGTGTTTTGGGGAAAAAAAGACCTTCACAGGCATAACGAAGCCGATTAAACATACAAGTACTGAGCAATAGTTTGAATACTTTGGAAGAATTGCTTCCCGTTATTTTAAATGCATCTAACGTATCTAGGTTACTAGATTTTTCTTCCAAACATATTGCAACATTTGGTATCAGTAATATTATTGATGAAATAAATACAAATGTGCAGGCTGACATACATTCAGAATAAATAACTGTAGATCTATCAGTTAATACTCACAATGACATTTTACCTAAATTATATTCTTAAGTCAAGTGAAACACATTAAATGAATACGTTATAACTTTGGAGCTCAGTTTACCAAAAGCATTAACTACGTTCAACAAGGTTGACAATGCTGCAGTTCCTAAAATAATGAATAAAGATTATTAATCAAAAGGAAATGTTGCCAAATATTGAAGTGTCTCTGAATAAATCCCACCAAGCTCCTCAAATTAAGTTACTTATAAACTGGTATTAGAGAACACGCGGACGATCGCGAAAGCCTGGCGAATGCTAACAAGGCAGCATTAGCCACAGTCTCAGCCAACCTCACTTACTTTAGCGTCGCACCCAATTGGCGCAGAGCATTCCTCGCAGCAGTTGGAGAAAAGATTCTCGTAGCATTTTGTGCAGTATTGCGTGTCGTCTTTCAACACGTACTTCTTCCCTAGCAAGGACTCCTTGCAGTAATGGCAATCGAATCGCTCACTGGACATATTTTCTCTCCACCTGATTGGCCCTAAATGAGAGAGAGGACACATCAGCCAGAGATTGAGAAGGAAAATAGACGGGGATAATTAGGTGGAATACTAACAACTGCCCTAAAAGGAACAATGTGTACTTAGGTTTGAGATACTCCTCGAGAAAAGATTGATATGTCTGAGATCAGGTTAATCAGAATGCAGTTTAATTTAATGGTCATCCCACAGTTGTTCACCCTTGCCGACTGAGCATGGGTAAAACGCCTGTTTCAGATTAGGCACGGCTAATTGAGGCCGTATCATCAGTGAGGTATACTCACTAAAGCTGAAAATTCAACACTGAAGCTGTCTCCTCCTCGCCGTTTTCCTGGCATCAGATGCATGATATGAGCGTTAAAAGAAGCCATGACTATGGTCTGCAAAATCTCTTTGCATCTGTCTGGCTAACAATGGGGACGGCTCCAGAAAATGTGCAAGTGAAGGCTGATCATTTCCAGACTGGTCAACCGACAACCTGTTCTAGTTCTGGAACTCTCCAGAACTCTCTGGAGCACTTCACAATGAAGTTCTGAATGCAGCTTTCTTTCGCTTGTAGTTTAAAAGTGATGGTTAGTCGAAAGCTTACCTCGTCTGTTGAGCTGATGCGCACGGAGCCAGAGGGTGGAGGATTTCAGCAGTGTTGGAAGGCAGCAGGACAGAGATTAAGGAGGACACATGGAAAAGCCCATCTATAAATACTATCCCTCCTATTAGCTGTAATCTCTGGGGGGGGGTAGAGTGGCCGTGGTCTCTGGGACATTTTGGGACCTTTTAAGGCAAAAGTTCATCTGCAGGACCATCAAAAACCCATCATATTGAAGGGACTGAGAGAGCCACCAGGAAGCAAATGCAGGCTTGTGTTTGCATGTAGAGTATTAATAAATCATTACAGCAACCTCAGCAAAGATGCAACATTTTCTCATTTTGGCTTAAGTAGAGCTTAAGAGTTTTGTATTGAGGGATTTTGTTATTTCATAACATTTCTACCGCTCTTTATCTGCCACCATAATCACTATTCCTGTTTATATGATGGTGTTTGGATCCTTAGACATAGTATAACGTGCTGGTATTTCTCTGTAAAGGCCAATGGGGACGTGGGGGAAAGTGGAAGGGTCCGCACTGTGACATCGTGACATGAAAAGGCGACAAAGAAAGTGAACATTCAGAGCCATCCAGGATCATGCCTGTCTGCTGCAAACCAGGAATCCCGTCTTGGATAGCGGCTGAGAGCCTGTGCGTAGCACTGGCATCACAGGCCCAGTGCTTTGTCCTTGGCAAATCGCACCTTCGGATAACTGAGAGCTGCTGCAATCTCAGCCCAATGATCCTAAGTTAGCATTTTATACAAACCATTCTAAATCGCAAGGTATTTCTAAGGAAACTTTGAATTCTAGAATGTTCCTTCTATACAATGACTGTGAATTAATAAATACTAAAAAAAGAGAAACAAGCTACATTTATGTATTTATGCAGCAAAACAATAATCCAAGTTGAAGCCTTGATGTTTTCTTCAACAAAATTAATCCTTGAAGTCATTTAATTTAGATAGCAATACAGAAGAAAATCGACATTAATGACTGAAAAAGCCTGACATTTACTTCCAGAATGGACACTATATTTCCTGAATATAGTTTTGCTATATTTTTATTTTTCAGCAAACAAATGTTTGACTCAAAGTGCTAAGAGACCTCAGCATGCAGATTGATGACACGTTTCTAAAAAATTATTGATGATAGCCAAGGCCATCTGGTAGTATCATTTTTCAAGAGGATTACAGAGTGAATTTGCATTGCAAAAATAGCCCGGGAAATTCACCAGGCTGCAGTTTTAGTCCTTTGTGCACAGATCCGGGAAGGTCAGTGGCTCCAGAGGTCAAGAGCGGAGGAATCAAGCAGTAGCTGCAATTGTTAAGTGACACGTTATCTGTCAAAAGGCATTTTTGAGACACAATATACTCTTCAGAGCTGTCTCTTTAATCCATACAAGTTGTGTTTGATTGTTCGGAACAGTGACGCAAAGAGAAAATTAGGTCTAAAATGGCTTTGATGAAACCAATTTGAGTATTGCATTTTCAAAGAAGCGTTAAGAGAATATGAGTGAGCATTTCCTAAGTTACACTAATTATAATTAGAAAAGTTTGGCTGGCATACTGCGCTGTGTGGACTAGACAAACCTTTCATGTGCAAGACTCAGATAAGACCATACATGCGCATATTAGCACTGAGCAAATACAACACACCCCGACCAAAATAATATGTATTAAATGGAATTTCAGTTTTAATAAAGTTGCTGACAAACCCACTGTACGTAAGACAAACAGCACATAGCTGTAAAGATTGGTTATGGAGAAGCTTGGAGGCATGAGGCTGATCTGATGGCCTGGGTCGCCCTGCCGACCATAAACAAATGTGACAAACACCAGGGGTTGCCAAGCACAGTGCAGTTTGTTTCAGCCCCAGCAAAATGTAAAATGGAAACCAATACCTATGAGAACTCTGTTCCTATTTGTGTGCAAATGACCATTTAGTACAAATGTCTGCATTTTCCGATTTCTCACATTGCCAGCTACCAGGCTTGGTGTGTGGCAGAGCAGTGACCTCGGCCTGCAGTCCTCAAACCCACCCTCAAATACCCGAAAAACACCCCATGTGTGACTTTCCGCCTCAGTTTGACCGAGACAACGAAAGCCAGATTTTGTGTCATTTCTTTTCAGGGGAATGGGAGAATGGAGATCAATTCAAAGCGCAGTGCTGGCGAAAATACAGAGAATTTGTAGTTTTTCTAATCCTAACCCGAGCTTCAATTGGCTAGCCATCATATGGGGTTGACACTACAGGTTGTTGGAATGTATGAAAAATGCTACGAAATCCAGCTAAAATGTGGTTTCCCCTCCGCCGGGGGCCCAGAACTATCAGAAAAACAACTTTTCATGCTAGAGAAAGCCATAGTTTTTTTAACCCTACGCCTCTCTTCAATTGGCCAACCCTAACATGGCTGACACTACGGGTGGTTGGAAGGCATGAAAGGGTTTCCCCTTCTACGGGGATCTAGGACCTATAAAATGAAATACCACAAGAAACTCAGATCCCTTTGCCGAACATTGATAAAAAATGTCTGAAAGAAAAAACACGTGTTTCTGTGAATATGTTTTATTCCTCTTTATATATTTTGCAATACATTTGGGGACCCCTCATTTGCTTCATGTGACATTTCTTATTTAAATGTCCTTTTACAGATCAGCTAACTAGATCCGTCCTACTTGTCTCCTTGGGTGTTTCTATATTCTCCATATTCTCCATATTCTATTTCTTCATGAGAAAACAAATGGCTACTTCCCGATGGCACTACCGAAGCCCAATTTTATATTTAGCTGCCAGATACGTTCCAGAATAACGGGATTGCCATCCTCTCAGGGAAAGAACGAGCATGAACATAATTGCCTGTGTTGGATTTCGACAGTCACAGAAGGTGACAGGCTCTTTGCAAAGCGCCCAGCTGGACTGAGAAGGCTTCCCATGGATGAGGCACCAGCAGGCACAATGTCAGCTGGCACTAACTTGGAGTAACTTACACCCTCTTTGGGATGACCAATGGACGTCTGAGGGAATGTGTCCCAGGTCATTGGCAAGAGAACGATCCACCTGGTTTGGTAAGTCTGGCTTGTTAACTGGTCGAGTGATTGATAAGGGATAGAAGGGGCATCGCAAATGTTACGCAAAACAACAGACTTATCGCAGCATAAACACCTGTCTGTTTTTACCACTCTCAGTTAGATTTCCCATTATGTTAGTACAAAGGTAACAATAGAATAAAGCTTGCGGTGTTTATAATTTCCTGCATCCATTTTGCACACAAAGGTATGGTTTAGGGCAGGGTTTCTCACTTTGGGTTCCCGAGGTTCAATCTGTGACACATTTTGCGGATTTCCCTTCTGAAACACACCTACTAAAAGAAAACAAGGGCAGGCGGGGACGCGACTGTGTGATCAAAAGATGGCCGGTTTGAGTCCCCAGCCCAAGTAGCGCTGAGGTGCCCTGAGCAAGGTACTGTCCCCAAGGACTGCTCCCCGGGCACTCATGTAGCTGCCCCCTGCTGTGCCACAATGTCACATGGGTCAACTGCAGAGGACACATATCGTTGTTGTGTGCTGTGGTGTGACAGTTAATCATCTTTCATCTTCTCTAAACCAGGACCAGATTTTGGGAACCCTGGTTTAGGGTTACTTTGATTGTAAAAAATTCTATTCCAACATGAGGTAAGTTGATACTTATCAATCATTAATAAACTGTATATTTTCATTTGAATTGATCTTTGCTAGCACAGATTACTAGCACTGCTTTGCAGAAGTGGTCAAAGACTTAGAGGTGATGCTTGGGAGGAACCATCCGGGATGAGGATATGAAAAACCACCACATATAAAGAAAATGATAACTGCAAATTCCAGAACATCAAGCAACACACAGGTGACCAGCAACAGGTGCGGCTCCCAGACACATCGGAACTCCCAGAAGCCCCAGGGGCACTGTCCATCATTTCCCACTGTATTTAGAGTACAGTACCTTACTATTTATAGCTGTGTGCTGCATGTCACAGGCAACAAAAAAGGACTCAGTAATTTGACAGCTCTTGAACACTATATGAATTGTAAACAAAGAAGAAATTGCTTGTAAGTGCTCACAAATGTTTGTGCATATTTTTACGTTGCATATATTTTAAAAATTTAAATGTGCCTTTGTATAAATTTAGTAATGCATCATATCTGGGCTGGAAATAAAATGTTTATTAAATCAGCACAGGAATTTAAACATTTAAACATTAGACCATAATTCTGAAGAAACTGCCAAAGGAAACAACAAAATTACAAATCCACATTGTCAAAAAAACTTTTTTGGGATGTTTTTTTTTTTTTAATTAATTTTTTTATTTAATTTTTTTTTTTTTTTTACCTGAAACACAATAGAATCCGTCCAGTACAACAACTGCCAGCATGCAGACGTCACTTCGGAGGGCTGGCCGCAGTCCCAGGGTTCCAGTATATAAATCTGTCTTGTCGCTGCCCCCTCGCCGTTTTCTAGCCTTTTCTGGTCCACAGGGATCCTTAATGCTTCCTCAGCACTACCTCAGTGTATATAAAGTTCCTCACATTTGTGCAGGTTTAATCCCACAGTCCAAAAACCTGCGATCAGAGAGAGATTACATTCTCGAAACTGTCCACAGTGCCCTCTCATGTACTGTGCAATGTACTAACACTGCATGCATCAAGGGAAGGACCACAGGCTGGCTACAGCCCTATGCTTCATCATTTTAAGTTGGAGATGTATAGCGTATAAGGTAGGTTACAAAGCATGGGAGACCTGACACCATCAAGCTGCAGGGCTCATTTACACCACTGCCTCTTCTCATTTTGAATGGCCTGCGAGCTCTAGCATGTAGTTTCCTCCCACAGCCCAAACACCAATCAGCGGTGTTCATTTGTACCTCTAAAGTGTGATTAGTTCATGAAGTTCTATAGCTCAGTAAGTAGAGCACTGTGCCAACATGACGGTTGTGACTCCAAGTCACATTGCAGAAAAGTGTCTATTAAATTAATGAAAAATTAAATTATGTGCCACAGACTGTGAAGCCATCAAGTATGAATATCATTGAAAATAGCTGAATGGATTTTCTTTATTTAACTTGACGCCGTGTATTTTCTGTTAGACTAGCCATTTCTCTCTTTCCTTAACGAAAATCTCACTCCACTTGCGGGTGATCTCCAAGTACACGTCAGATCTGTGAGGCAGGTAGTCCTGGTAGACGGTTTTGCCGGACGTTTTCGGCACGGCCTTCTCGATCTGGGTCCCTTCGTGCCACTCGTTGAAGGAGGTTATGGACACGACATCCGGCCGGCATTCCAGCGCGGCTCCAAACGAGGTCTCGTAGTACTTCCCGTTGATGCGGTTCCGCGTGTTCTGCGAATTCCACGGCCTGATACTGGTGTCGACGTAGCCCGGGCCGACACTGGGCATGAAGAGCAGGCCGTTCCGGTCACAGAAGCTCTTGATGGACCTCCAGTTGCTGTGCGACGAACCGTAGGTGAAGCCGTTGGTGGCGAAGTAGGTATAGATCCCGTCGAAGCCGGACGCCAGGATGTCGCCCTTGTGCCTTTCCTCGACCAGCAGGGCTATGAAGATGCTGTCAAAGGGTGTGTTCCTTATGCTGTGGTGACCGTTGTTCTTTAGGAGGTTTGCCCATTTTTCTGGACCCAGTAGATATGAGTCATATACGTAGAACAGGGGACGAGACACTCCATTACTAGACTTGTAGCGAAAGAAGGCAGGATGGTCCCCATACCTGTTCAAAGAGACACCTTTATATCGGGGGCAACATATATCCTCCAAAAAAAAAAACAAGAAATAAGGGTAATGCAGTAACTCACTTCTCAATAATGTACTTGATATTGTGGAACATGTTCTGATCATCCCTTCCTTTGTAGGGCTCTATATGGAGAACAACCTGACAGAGATGAAAATCCAGGTTACTACTGTACAACTGCATATAGAACCATTAATCCTTACTGCTTTTCCAGTGTTGCAATTTAAACGGAACAACACAGAACACTGTAAAAAACATAATAGCTAAACTGGACCTCCTGAGAATTGTTTTACTGACCCAGTCAAAAGGCGTAAACCGTATTTTGCCCAGTTACTATGAAAATGGGGTGGGGGAAAAAAACGAAAGGCTTTTTACTGGCTGAATTCACTAGGTGTGCTTTGTGATGCAATTCTCTGCCACAAAAGCGCAACCCAAGCCATTACATCAAGGCAGCCAGGGATAAACACAAAGGTAAACAGATCTGTGCATGGCTGCTGTGAAATGGGACGGACACAGTTCAGCCTGGTGGGTCTTTGGCTTGACTCACTCAACTGGCACCAGGGCTGGTTGTAGTCCATACATTAAAGTTATTAGTGGATAAAAACACACAATCCAGTTCAGAGAGCCCAAGGACTCTTCAGAATTGGTCATGTGACTTAGCACTCCAGAATTTCAGCCATCCTACAAGTAGGCGCTGCTGACATTTGATCAAAAGCCACCGAAACATATCATTTACACATTTTTGCCTTTGTCAGCTTGCCCTGTGACATAGGGCTCCTGGCTAGACTGAAACATAGAGGGAATGGGTTTGAGAGAATCAGAAAAATCTGAAACTTTCCCTAACCCTGACGAATGAGGCTCGGGTCTCTCAGGAGCTGTGTACTATAATTTCACTCCATATACTGTAGCAAAGTGGGAAGGGTTTCCAAGCAGACACAAAATCCAAGGAGTAGAGAGACACCCTAAACACCCTAAATGCTGTTGGGCGCATGGCAACACCTTGATGCATTGAAGAGGGAACGAGGCAGGTGAGCGCTATGCTTTTAACCAGCATTATGAGGTTGCCTTTTCTAAGTGAATAGCTTTAAATCTAGTCTGACCTAGCCAGCATAGAGACAGCTTCACATTCAGCTCTTTTATCTTACCATGCAGCTACATGCATATTCAGCTATTCCCGAAAGCATGCATATACACATATATACAAAGCTAAGGAGTAAAGGCTACGTCATTCCTAAGGAAAACGATGCATTGATCCAGCCCAGGCCCGGCTCCAGCTCTCGGTAACAGGGTGGGCCAGGAAGATTTTTGGGGGGGGGCAATTACATATATAATTACAAAAAAAAACTACATTGAGGCTGGGTGCCCCCGCCCCCCCAGGATGTACACGCCTCGTGCCGCAGACCCACCTTCACTTGGTATTTGTGAGCCACATCCAAAACCAGGGGAGTGATGTCATCAGTAGGCTCACCATTATCATCCTTCATGTTGGGTGGATACCAGGAAAGGGCTAAGACACCTACAGGACACCACACAAAGCCCAAACACAAGCCTTTATCCAAAGCCACATATGACTGAGAGAGCAGGGTCAGCTGGACCCTGGAGCAGTCAGGGTTTATTAAGAGCCTTGCCTGGTGGTGACATCATTCTGCCAACCATGGGACCTGTACCCGCCACTTTCTGACACGCACAGCATCCTAACCCACAGGACCAGACCGGCTCCTACCCAAATACAGGCCCATTCCCCGGAGATCCTTCTGACAGCTACCATTTGCTACTCAATTTCCTCGTTTTCACATGCTAGCGCATGGTGCAACCCATTCTACAGACAGTCCGCAGGAGCTGGTGGCAGCCAAACCACCTTTATTGCATTTGCGTCTACATTTAACATTGTGGTCTATTTTCCTCCCTTTCGTTACTTAAAACTGAGATTTTCCTTCGAGCAGCAAGGCAGGGTAGCGAGGAACGGGGGGTGAGTTTAAGCACAGCTAAAACCCATTAACGCAAGCTGAGTGATTACACTACATCTTCACCCTGGGCAAAGCTATTTCTCTCTTCTCCGCTGGAGCGATGTCGTCGTTTTTAATCGGCCTATTTTTGCACGCTGGCTGGACATATGCAAAGACATCAAGTCCGAGCTCGAATCCGGGTGACCTAGTTGTCTGCGTAAAGAAGCCGAATTCCACAAAGGACATAGCTATCCTTTAGAAAAGGTATGCTGTGTGTATTAATATATTAATATACAGCTATTTTTATGTATATATATATATATATATATATTCTCCTGAGATGTGCAATTGTTGCCAAGGTAACATTTTCATATACAAACAAGCAGTTATGAATTATACTCGCCACTTGGTGAGGTTGCAAGGGTTGGTACAATGTAATGAAGCTTTTTCTTGGACCAAGCAGAATCCAACACTGACTCACCGACAGCTGCCGTCCGAAGCTGCTGCATGTGGGCTTCAATGACTGACGGGTCCCTGGAACTATAAGCTCCAAGGGCGGGGTAGAAGTTGGCCCCGATGTCCTCCGGGGGGCTGTGCCTTTGTTTGGGGTACCGCAAGTCCACTTTAGGGTCCCAGTGAGGCAAAACGGGGTGGTCCCAGTGGAGGTACTTGCCGTCAAACTGCGGGCTGCCGTACCACACGTAGTAGAAGGCATGCAGGTTGTAATTGGGGGGCGGAAAGTCCCTCCGTGTGACTTCCATACTTCTGGCTCTCTCCTCAGGACCCTTCTTGCCTTCCGCTGGGCCTGTCCTAGTAGCCATAATATGCTCTGGAACGTGCAAATCAGTGTGGATTTTTTCATTCTTCCTGAGAGGCGGAAATAGCCCGAGAGCAAACGGACTCCCTAACACAGAGCCATCTGGCTGCAGCGACTTCAAGGCGGTCGTAATGATGAATATGACCAGCACAAATCCGGCCGCGGTAATGCATGTTTTTAATTTAGCCCTTGCCATTCTGCAAAAAGGTAAAAAAAATATACATATATACACATATATATCAGGCCAACATTTTAGTCAAATGTGCTTTGCCATGCTCTAATTCTAAAGGCTGTAGCTGGCCTTCAAATGAGATGACGTATCTTGATCACTTACACTACTTCATGGCTGTCCCTCCCCCCTTGGCCTGAGTGTGCAGAAAGATCCCTCTGAAAAGACATGCAGGTTACTATCAAAACAGTATTTCTCATTCAGCACTTCATCGCATCCACCCAAAGACTCATGCAGCAAGGCGTCATGGTGATCAGTGACTATAAACCTTTTAAGTAGGTCTTGCAGTCTTCATTTAATATATACATCAACAAATCCATACATACATCAGTTATGAAAAAAATTAATGTCTGTCCATATGGTGAGCAGCTATGGGTTGCCCAGATTCATGCAGCTACGTAGGACAAAACTTGTGTGATTATTATATCCGCTCCAGGGTGAGAGCACGCAGACCGCGGGTTCGAGGGTTCAGGGGGCACCTGGCTGCTACATAATGCGACAGGTTTTCAATTATAACATGCCGGATTTGCAGCTCAAAAGTCAATTCGGGTTGCTGTAATCCTAAGTAAATAGTGATTGTGCAAAATTCAACCGAGAAATGCCGTGAGCACGTTTACTTCGAGGATATTTAATATTGTGTAGGCGCAACATCGAATAAGGCTGTTATGTGTTCATGTGAAAGAAGTTTACAAAGCAAGGATTAAATAAATACGGAATCAACTAAATTTCTTAAAAATACACCAGTCATACACGTCCTACAAGTTTAGTCACTTCTTAATTATGAGCAATTCGGCTGAGAAAACAAGGCATCACAAGTGACGAATGCAGTAGGTCACGATATAGTCCCTAAAACCTTTAGATATATACAATAAATAAGACGCAGGACATATAACAGACTAGCTGTAATCATTTCGTACCTGATGCTATAGATCGTTTCTAATATTGGCATTATGTAGTTGCGAATAACTGCGAGTCGCTGCGAATTGCGATATCAGTGTATTTTCCTGAATCAGCTGGCTTAATCGCCTACCTTAAAAGAGGGTCAAGGACAAGGCATGCTTCGTCTTTGTTACCCTTCGTCCTACACAGTAGTGTGTTTGACAGATTGCTAAATGTATTTATGAAACAGACACGAATGTCAGACGTGAGGAATCGGAAGTAAGATGGCCCCAGCCGCCGCGTTCGTAACCGGAAAGGAGGGACCAAGCGGCTGTTATTCTCCGTGTCATGCTGCACTCGGACCTGGGGCAGACAGATGCACGATGCATTATTTTTACTTTTAATCTGCATGGTGCATTTAGCGTAGTGAAATAAGCCGACGGCAGGGAAGAGGCAGCGCGATGCACAGATAGCCTAAGCGCATTCTGATACGGAGACCAAGCGGTCGGAGGCGCAGAAAAGAAATCTGAGAGGCGTAATACCGCCAGCTGCCCTCTAGGTGGCAGCAGACGACAAACCAAAAGCCGTCCCCATGCGTTACAAGTTTAACGTCTATTAAAATACTAGCAAATAAACAATTCGTCAGGAGCTGATTTTATATTGCTGGTATAGCAGACTTCATGAGACCGACAGGGTTGTTTTTTAAATCAATTTTTAGGATGATTAATTTGCGAGGAAAAAAAAACGCAGCGTATACTCGAAATCCGCTGAGTCCCCACCAGCAGTCAGTCAATGTAATTATTCCTAAACCATGCAACTTCCCGTAACCATGCCATCACTACAAACCTCTGATACCCAATGCAAATAAATCGGCCATACAGACAGCGCATTATTTAGTTGCGATGAATCTTAAATCGAGATCAGTGCAAAAAGAGGATTAAATGAAGGCAGCATTTGTTTTTTTTTATTATTATTTTTTTTATAGCGCCATCGGCGGCGATGCTCAGACCCCATTAGAGATGACATTGTGAAATCCCGCAGCTATTTTTATGCGCCGCACATGGCTACCGCGCCGAACTGACACTCGCCCAGTAATGAACACCCCCCAGAATGAGGCGCCGCGGCGGCGGCGCACAGGCGCACCTCTCCCCCGGCGGCAGGAACTCGCGGCCAGCGCAGGAGCAGGAAGATCGCCCGCACCGTTTGGGATTAGTGGCCGTCAATGCCCGCCTGAATAGCGAGAACGGTGTCAGACTGCACGTCTCCAATCTATCAGTTGCGCGGCTCCTGGGGGACCCCTAATCGGGCTCCCTGACTGTCTCCATTCCCGAGACACTTATCCAGCCGAAGCGGGTCGGTGCAGCGGGGCTGTAATTACGAGATTCTGGACTTGTCAGCGTGTGGGTGCCAGGTAATTGCTGAAGTATGTTTGCGGTGACAAGAGGCTTGGAGAAAGCGGATGCGCGACAGACTGGGGTTTGGAGCATCCTGGAAAAGTGATTACTCACCTTGGCTCTGCGCGGACATGCGCTCGTTTTCCGGCTGATTTCAGCCGTCGAAAGTGGTCATTGACATCGACCCCCATGGGGAAAAGCAGAATGTAAAAGGGGCTGCACTTTTTTGTAGCCAGGGAATGACCTAAAGGTTATACACTAGGCTATAACATAAACGACGCAAGTCATTCACATTAGGAAAACAATTTAAGACATAATAAATGTTTACACCAAGGATCTATCATAATGATGCTTCTACCTTTTGAGTGGTTTTTGACTTCGCCCATTTTAAGATGAAATGCATAAATATTTTAAATATACAAAATAAAGCATTGCAGGTTTTATCCCCTTTTAACAGAGTATTACCAATTATGGGTGTACTTTCTGTCGTCTGACTACTGCCTTTCCCCGGAACTTTTCTCATTCCAAGTTTGATAGAATTTAGGGGAACCGGGTTAAGTTTTCTGACGGAAAACGAAGGTGTCTCACGTTGCTTCCCCAGCTTGCAGCTTACTCTCACTTCTCTGTTCCTCTTTGCGTGCGCTTGTGAGACGGCAGCTTTCTCCTGGGCGGCTGTGCTAGGTGCCTGAGAGACACCAGCTTCGACTGCGAGTTATTTGAACTTTAGTAATAGGCCGAAAGGAATTTGGCATTAGCTGCCTTGCTGGTAGCAGTGGAACGATAAGATCGTCTATATACATACGTCCTTATCTCTGCCCGGGCTTGCTCCCTTCCTTTAAGCATTAGATTGATGGATTGTGCACGGGAGTTGGGTGTCAGGTCAGCGTCAGTATCTCCCGGGCGTAGTATAAAACGGCTAGATCAACACGCATGTAACAAACACCTAGAAATCGGAAAGATTTAGTGAAATCTGCTAATGCATGTGTTGCACATATGGAGTAATGGATTTACAAGTAAAAGTACTTCCATCCACTTATTACTGGCATTTGACAGATTGCAGGTGTCTGACCGACCTGCAGGAGGCACTGTTGCTGCAGGCAATCAAGGGTCCCATGGCCAATGTTATCCTCAGTTGGGGAAACGCCCTAAAACAAGAAGCAGCTGCAAATGTAGTGAATGACATAAATCAAGAAAAAGTTTCCCATCATTCATCACTTCTGTAGGCGCTATAGTGCACAAAACCAACCGCTTCCTTGCTGTTTTAGATCTTGTTTCATCCTCGGACTGTAAAATAGTTATTCAATAGGATGCCTTCATCTGCTTTTTAACAACAATGGGCAGTAGTATAAAACTGCATTTCCAGAACTATTAAAAGTGTTCTTCAAACATTTACAAGATTGCACTGAAATATGCATTTTTACGAGGTAGAGAAAAAATAGTTTAATTGGGCATGGTGATGAATTGTGGAGTTTGTGGGCTAATTTAATGGGCATTTCAGACTGTGTTGTTAAGCTAAGTCCATTAAAACACAGTGTAATGTTGACATGATTGTTATATATTTTCATGTGTAATATAGCTTTAACATTTCTAAATAAACTGATATAGTGTAGCTTAATTGCAAATAATTAATATTAACAAGACAGCCAAGTGAATGAAGGGTAGTGGGAAGAGTTAGGTGAACAGCACTGCTCTCCGAGTGCATTGCTAGACAGAGCCTGCAGTCTGTTTTGTGGAAAGAAACGGTTGGCTGACTGCATGCAAATCGAAGGCCGATATGGGCGCCAAGTGTTGAGGGGCGGGACTTGATGAATGGGGATTCGGCAGTTCCTATTGGAGGGAAATGGGAAGCCTTTCCACACGTGCATTTAGTGATAAGCATGAGGCATAAGACAGAGTTACACCCTGGTGTGGGGTGCCAGTCCATTAAAGGGCACATACACAATCAATTTAGATGTGCTGATTGGCCTAAATGCATGTCACATGACAACTTCACACACACACACACACACACTGTAGAGGTATAAGTCAAACCCCCCACCCTGGAAGTGTGAGGCAACAATGCTATCCACTGGCCCACTGTGACACCCTGCTTGTGTTTGGTTTCAGAGATATATTTTCCAGGTGCAATTCTATAAAGTCAGGTCATTAGAATAAACACAGTAGCTTTATAAATGAGTAAATGAAACGGCTGGAAGGTTCCACTTAGCTTCTGCATTTGTCTGAGGGTGGGTGGGGGGCGGTAACAGTCATACGGGACAGGAACACTGCCCACGTTGGCTGCTTCCTGCTTTGTTTGTTTGTTTCCTGGAGAGCTTCCTTGGGGAGTTAATTCTCTTCACATGTAAACTGCTTTCCAGGCAAAAGTGAATACTGAATCTGTAGCTGCTCCTGGCAGAAAACAATGTCCGACAATGTTGTTACTAAATAGCGTCTAGATTTACTGAAATGTGAGTTATGCTGAGTGACTTACATGTGTAATCAGTTGATCACAATAAATTCAATTTGACTACTTAGTGTTTTCACACTGCTGGAAAAAATATTCCACTCATATTTTTGTTATATTTTCTGATCTAGAGAGCTGTTTCTCAACCCTAGCGGACCCAAAGACAGTCCATATTTTTGCTCCCTCCCAGCACACCTGAAACAAACAATCAAGAACAAATCAAACGGCCAAGAACAAATCAAATAATCAATATCAATGAATACCTGGTAAAGGTGTGTTGGGCTGAGGAACACTGATCTAGAATGTTCTAAGTATCATGTTTTTCACGTTACTTTAACAGAATAATTCGCTTGCTCTTTCTCCGGCTTGCCTTGACATGGAGTCGTGCGTAAGGAGGGTAACCCCGCACACTGTGCAAGTGGAAAGCTGCCTGCAGTGAGAGGTGAAACAGGAAAGTGACGGTGGCTGAAGTTCGTTTTGGGTCATGAGTCAATAAAACCGTTGAAATTCTGCGGGCTGCCCGCCAAAGCCAAGCTCCTGCACGCTTGCTGTAACATTGTAAATGTGCGATTCATAACACCTAGCACAGATCATTAATAATTCCACTAACGCAAAGAAAATTAATCGATGGCCCTTTAAACCAGATGAACTTTAGACCCTTGAGTGGATGGCTGGATGGTCACGTTGATCTGTAATAATGTGCACTGCAATTTTCTTTCATGACCTGGGTCTGCTCAATCCATTAAGAGAGAGCGTACATGCAGCTTTATATGGATTTTTCTGTTTGTTTTTGTATGTTGGGAAAAAATGCAATAAACTTTAACACTAAAAGTGGCATTTGCACATTGGAAAAATCCATATATTTAGCATGTGATTTGAAAGGCACGGGGAGTACATTTTATTTTGGATGTCGGAAACTGTCTCTGAACCTTCAGGTCTTCATTCAATTCATTCATTCAAAATTCTTAACTGGAAGTAATGATTTTGTGGCTAATTGTTTTTTTGTACGAGTACGTGCACCAGTTTGGCTGTGCGCGGCGTAAAATGTTACTATTACATGGCACATGATCTGCTTTTAAATAACCATATTTACTGGATTTACAGATAAGTTCTAAATCTTATAAGGTTCCTGTCTTCAACATTCATGACTAGAAATTACAAGGACAGCATAAAATTTGAAGTATGCTGCAAATAGTTTAAAATTAATTTTAGAACGTGAACTAAACAGAACAGCTGTAGATTTATCTATAGGTCCTTCATGATTACAAAGTGATGCCAGCACTCCGATAAAACACACGCAAACACCTTTCATAACCAGCACATTCACGCCACATTTGTTAAATCTTAATGGCAGCCTTACATTTTTAACATAAACACTCCTGTCAATCTATCTATTGCAAATTATGTCTCTGTACAAGGTCTTTGTTGCCTGTGTTAAGCGTTAAATGTGTCTTGTATATCAAGATTAACCAGTTTATTAATATGTATTAATGCATTGGGTGAATGTTGATTGCAACTCTGACATAGAAGAGCTTTATATGTAACATGGAAAAGGCTCATTTCTGTTTGCCAAATTAGAATTAGAAACACTTGCATTTGTTGTGACAACCAGAGTAAAGTTCATCCCCCACTGCTTGCTTGATACTAGACTAAGCTGTCAGATTTCCACAGTTACTAACTTAATGCTCTAACAAGTCGTTCTAAAAGCTAAAAAACGAGTTTATGTATTACGGTCTCTATGAGAATGTGGTTAATCAAAACAGGTGAGTCCACTAAAATCTTTATTTCAAATAGATGAAAAATTAAATATTAATAACGAGCAACAGATAATAAGGACTACACGCCAGGGTTCGTGGTGCCTGATCCTGCGTTTCTCCTTTTAAGCAACAGGAATATTGCAAGGTTTTCTCGAGCAGCTTCCTTAAAAACATAAATTAATAAATAAGTCGTTATCTACTGTATATTAATAGAAAGCGCAGTTCCGTGGTATCAAGCAAAATGTGTTGGTCTACCGGTTTATTTATCAACGGAAAACAAAGGTAATATTTATGTTTACGTAAGAAGCCTAATTGGAGTAAACCACACGTTCATTTTACTAGCTTCTGTGTTTGTTTAATTTGCGTATTTTGATACATAAGCTTGCATGCATTTGTTGGGGGCTATTTCAAAGCATTTTTAAAACCCCATGCAGCGACGGAGTTTAAATTCAGTGTGCAAAAAATAACGATTTTGGTCATTCTTGAATATTATTAGTAGTACAATAAAGAGTTAACAGCCGGGTAAACATCGGGGCTTGTTTGCATTAGTTGTGGTAAGGGACATTTTCCAAAAACAAACTATCACAAGATCTTGACGGCTAACCGATGCTTGATTAAAAGCCAAATAGCCGCCAATTCCTAATTGTAGATATGTTGGTCTTTTTAAACGATCGCGGCGCGATATAAGTTACTACGCTGATGTTACGGCTATGCAATCCCCGTCACATTTCATTGTAAATCCTCACTCCCCGACGCCGATGCTCGGAGTGTGCAGGCCGGCCTCTGAGCAGACTCCAGCCGGGCTCAGGCTAGGCGTGAGCCGGTCATGGCGCGATTCCCTTCCGCTCGCCGAGCGACTGGGACCCGTGGAGCCGAGGGAAAGGGAAAAAAATAAATAAGTAAAAAAGGATGGGTGGCTGCGCCGCATTCGTAGTAGCGATTCACCAAGGCCATCTGCGCACTTTCCCCGGAGCAGCCCGCCTGCACGCCCGGGGCGGCCACGCAACGCCGAAGCGCACGCTGTTGTGAATGGGGGGATGCATGACGTCAGCGCTCGAATGTCAACAATGTAGCGATTGAGAGTAGGCGTCGCATTGGCGCGTATCGGACGGCGCAGACGGACGGGCTCGCCGCGGCGCGTCCAGCGCACCTACCGCCCCGAATCAGAGTCCCTGAGCCGGCCACGGCGGAGAACCTGAAACCCCGCACCGAAGTGTAATCTTCCTGCATCCTGGGAGGGTTAAGAAACTCTGGAAGGAAGTCACCATGTGAAAAAAACAAGGAGATCTAATTCTGTAAACGGACATAAAGGCTGGACTGCAGGAGGGGGGGAAAAAGCGAAAGTTAAAAGGTGAGCGCGGCTGATGTCCGGTGCGGGGGATCGTGCGCGAATCGGCGTCCGTTCGGAGGGTGCAATCGGGCTTCGGGGGGGCTCTCGCAGCCCCGCGTCGTCGGAATGCGGACGCCCCTGCGCTTTCGCGTAACCCTGCTGTCCTCCTGACTGGCCGTATTCGCTGCGATCGCGGCCGCAAGTGTGACAGAAAGCGCCGGGACTCCGGCGGCCGGCAGCCGGGGCGCCTGCCGGAGTTGGGCGCGGGGCGCTTGTGCGGCGCAGAAAGCGGACCGAGATCTTTGGGGGGGTCGGCTTGGGGCTACTTTGGCCCGTGGTTTCCATCTCAGAAAAGGACATGTCACTTTTTTTGCTCTGATCTCGGTGCTTTACACTAATTAGCATTTATAACTCTAAAGCTATAAAGTGATATACACATGCATTGTATACGTTTCTGTATACTGTATTTGCACTGTTGCAAAGGGATTGCGGTCATGCTGTTTTAATACATTAGTGGCGATAATAGCGACAGGGATGCAGCGCAGAGTTCCCACAGATGATCTATAAAACGTTTGCTGGTGATGAAATATTTTTTTAAGCGTGCAACATGAACCAGTACACCCGAAATGCAAGCCTTGTTATGTCAATGTCGCAATCCTGGACTGTTCTAATATGCCTCTTACTCTTCTCTTATTAAATGTGGGCTACAGTAGTGTATGGTAATCTGTGGAAATGGGTCATGTAGTATAGTAATTCCGTATATACTTTTGACAGCTATACGGTTTAATTGTCACAGATGGTCAATGAAATACCCGCAGTTATGAGTACCTTACCCCAAACAAGTAAAGTGTGTGTTACTGAATAGTCTGAGTAAAAATATGTGTGAACGCTTTCAAGGCGTTTTAGGGGAAAGCGTTGGATTCGTATTATGGTCCAACCCAAGTTTGAGGTGTAGTGTTTCAAGTAGCCTATAAAGTGAAAATGCTGGACTTGAATGGAAACTCTGCCTGACAACTGTAATCGTTGGAATTTAAAATACGAGAGAAACTTCTTTAATGGTATTGATAATTATCCAGTTATTATGGAATTATGGAAGAAAATGTTACAGTTGTCAGAAAAATTAATCTGGGTTTGTAAAGCAGTACACAAATCATTGAATTTAACTGGAATTACCTTGTAATATTTAGGTACAGTATCTGGTGTAATTATATTGTGTCAATGGTATTTTTAAATGACTGTTAAAATGTGTTTTTATAAACTATCAAATTGCACTGGCTAGGCGCATCGTTGCATTCGAAGAGGAGATACTTCTGGTGTTATTAAAAATAATAATAATCAGCTTGTCCTGTAGAAAAAAACTGTAGGAAATGTAAGGCTATTTTTTGTCCTACTAACCTTATAATGCTGCTGATAGAACACTGTTATATGAATAGTGCTGTAAGTAATAGCATTATGGGTAAAAATGGAAGATTTAATAACCACGACATTGAAGCACCCAACGAGCAAATGGATTACTTATTATTTAGTGTTTCTCTTGTGTGGATTTAATGAGCCGCTGGTGCATTGTCTTCTTTATAACAGTCATTGCAGAAAAGTCCATAAAACAAATACTAATGTCATAATCATTTTTTTTTGCATGTCTGTCACTGAGCGATAGTGAATTACGCTTTATTGAACGATACAGGATCAACCTTAAGGAAAAATATAGTGTCAGGTAATCGTTGTCCTGAGGTTGCATCACAGTTGCAAGTGATGGGGGGAAAAAGAATTAGGGGAATTAAGGGACATTAACGTTTGGAAACGGCAAAAATACCAAACCTCCAATGTTGCAAATACAAGACGACAGCATGCAGCAACGGCACGTACAATGTGCGCATGACAGTGCGGGACCTGGTGAGTGTTAATGAAGAGTAGCAAAAGCCTGGATGATGGATTTCGCTCGCGCGGTATTGAAGCCTTGGCCGTAATGCTATGGGGTGACGTACCCTAGCAACTCCATAGGGCGCTTATATTATCAGCCATTACTGTACTTACATTTGCTATTGCTGACACATCTATTATGGAATCTTTCAGTTTTGCAACGATGAGCATACTGAGCATTTTTATTTCATTCATTTGATATTTCTGCACATAAAAATGCAAAGATCTATCCTGAGCATGGGACTGTGAGGTGAATGCTATCAGCCCGATAGTGGCAGATGAATTTGTGAGATAACAGAGCTGCTAAGTAAGGTAGCAGGGGGTAAGAGATGGGGTTAGGGAAGAGAAGGAATCCCTCCTTTCTTTCTTGGGGCCAGGCGTCCTGGTACCTTGATGGTACCTTTGCTCCATGGAGTGAAGACGTCTCACCATGCTGGATGCTGCAGAGCGGTCCAGGAGGATTAGGAATAATGAGGGGATTTGGGGCTCTTTCAGCATGAGGTGCATTGGTACCAATCCAGACCAAGATCCTGTTTCCTCCAACCAGTTGAGGATAAAGAGTGACATTCAGAAAGTACTTAACTGGTTGGTTGAAACAAAAAGTCCTGGTCTGGATTTGTACTTTGTGGACCTGAAATTTCCACCTTTGGTAGTTACAAGCCAGACACCCTTCGCCTTATAGCCAGCTTTACAGGCACAATAGCTTGTGAAAGAATGTACAGCCATAATAAATCCTGCGCTTCAGAAATCTAATTCACTGGTAGATTTACTGACATGTTAGCTTATAATGGTGCATTACTTTTGGTGCTGCTCTGTTCCTGAACACGCTAGATCAGTGTTTCCCAATCTGGGCCGCAGGGACCTGCTGACAGTCCACGTTTTTGCTCCCAAGGGAGCAAAAAGTGGAGTCTTGCAGTGAGCAAAGGAGGGAGCAAAAACGTGGACTGTCTTGCAGTGAGCAACCGAGGGAGCAAAAACGTGGACTGTCTTGCAGTGAGCAAAGGAGGGAGCAAAAACGTGGATGGTCTGCGGGTCCCCTAGGACCAGATTGGAAAGCACTGTGCTAGATGAATAACGGCGTTCTAGAGTCCCGAGCTGTAATCCGCAATCATACTGGCTACCGACTGTTCCAGGTTTCAGTCTGTCACCAACCAGCAACGAGTTTTCAGTCCTTTCCTGTTCCCATTTTCTCTCTCTCTCTTTTCTCGTCTGACGGCGGATTTAAATTAGACGAGGCACGAGCGGCTGCAGTCGCCCAGGAACCCGAGACTGACATTTAAAACAATCAGCAGATTCCTGGTAAAAGAAGTGAGATCATTGTTTTGAAAGGAAAGTGGGGGGGTGGACTTAGATGACCCCGGGCGGATTTGTTGCTGTCTGCCTGCCAGGACTACTCAGCAGGTCAGAGATCGTGGACCCTGTTAGTGGTGCCACACATGAACTGCCAGAAGTATGTATAAATAAATATATAAATGATAAGATATATGATTATATGATGAGACTGACAGGAAAACCGCTTCCCCGGCTGCAAATAGCATCCTCAGCGTGTTTGCGGTGAATGCAGAAACTAATTGGCTTGTGATCCTATATGTATGACAGCATCCACACTGAGAGTCTACAACTTCGATTTCTTTAATAGGTTCTGGGTGGCACCTAGGCCCAGCAGGTAGCACTGCATTCTCCGGGGCTCGGGTTTGACTGCTGCGGGCTTCCTGTGGTTTCCAGCCGCAGTCTGGAGAACGTGTCGTTTGGGGAATGGGCGTTTCCGAGCTGCCCGTTGTGTCTGATCGCCTGTGAGTGTTTGCCCTTTCTGGGGTCTTCCCCAGCCTGGTGTTTGCTGGGGTAGGATCCAGGCTCACTGTGACCCGGTACAGGATACGCGGTTCTGGAGGATGGGAGGGTGGATGTATTTGGTTCTCAGAAGCTGGGAGGTTCGACGTCGTAGCCCGTGCTTCGGAATCCGCTCTCTTTGTTTACACGCGCCGTTAGATCCCACGTCCGTCGACCAGCGGCGCTCCGATTCTCTGACCCCTCCCCTCAAAGGCTGCTGGGAGAGATGGCGGTTACTTTCCAGGCGCCTGTTCGTGTGGATCCGCGTGTGAGAGCAGCAGCTCTGTGATACGTCCAGGATGTACCTTATGCCAACTGCTTCCTGGGACAGGATCCAAGTCACCCTTACCCTACTTGGGCGAGCCGGTATTGGAAAATGTATGGATAGGAGGATGAATCGTCACCACGACACATTTGTAACATTTTGCCTGTGAAAATGATACACACCAGTTGTCACACTTTTGTTAACCTAAAACGGGGAAAAGAAATCTGAAATATCCCCTTGTAATGAATACCATCTCCATTCAGTATTTGCTTTCAGGTCGCTTTTTGTTGTGGTGTTAACACATTGTCCAGTTTTTTATGAATGGGTGTGATACATGATATCATATCATTGATTTTAGTTTGGTGCTTTCTATCTATTGACATGCTTGTGGAGGTTAGTCATGTGACTCATTGTTTAAAAAACAACAACAACAAACCGCCAAAGAGGGTACGTTGCTAATGTTGGGGTTCCGGGTGCATCTGTGCGAAAGTGGTTATTTTCTCCCCCGGCCTCATGCTGTTGCTGGTAGTTGCGACAGTGCGTGATTCGAAGAGGTGGAGCGCTGTACGGAGCTGAGAGTCACAGGTGGCTGGGAGGAGAGGAGAGGCGGCGAAGGCGCGGCGCCCACTTCCTGTGCATGACACTGACAGTCGCTCATCACCAGACAAACAAAAAAAAAAATCCAGATTTGCATGGAGCATGATACGGTCTCTGATCAAACACGAGGCAAATATGACTATTTCTGGACTTTCTCTTGCATTATATTGATTCGTAACACCTACTGGAAACCTTTTGCCCTATCCTGCTTTATATCTGTGCATTTATAGGTGGTACATTTATCTTGGAGGAAATAAACGCCTGGTGATGGTAATCATGCTGGATTCATTTATTGCTGATCTTGGAATGTCACTCCTGGTGTCCCGCTGCTTTGTCTTAATTAACACAATTAATTAATGCCTGATAATTACCCGCGTGCATGTTTTTCAATGTGGTGTTGTTTGTGATTTATGATATTATGGTAAATGCACTTGTGTATTTGGAGATTGGGTGCGTTAAGGCATGGCTCTATGAATGAAAAATGCCCGTGTGGGGATTAGTGTGTTTCATCGTTTTAGTTTTATAGCTCAGAGGCATACAGTGGTAACAAAGGCCCAGGGGATTTGTACTTAAAAGTTTGTTTCCCTCAAATAAAGCCTTAATGTTTGAGAATGTAGTCGGTTCTGTGGAGGCAGTGTGCCGTAGCTACGCCTAAGATGAAGGAGTCATTCCCGTGTGACTGCTGTTGCATCATGGTTGATAAAAAAAACTGTTTTTGCCTGAATCCTTTGAGAATAATGATGCGTATGTGGAATATCCTTTAAGCTAATATATGTTTGTGACAAACCTGGGAAATGGGAAATGGGGCAGAGAGCTGTGCACGGGGACTGCACATGTACGTCGCACGCGCATGGCTGCCCTCTTTGCAGAAGTCTCCGTGTCCTCTGGCTCATTGCCATTCAGTAGCACGGCTGTGAGAGGAGACCTTAACAAGGTGTCGTTAATCTGCTAATGGGTTGCAACGGGGAGGAGCGTGTGGGTCTGCGGCTGTAGACCGCCTGCAGACCGCCTGCACATATCGAGCTGGTTGCAGGTGTAATTCTGTTTCAGAGGGCAGTTGGTGGGCTTCATGAGGAGTGTGGTTCCTGCTGGTAGCGGCTTGTGATGGAATTAGGGTTTATTTACCAACTCGAGGGCCGTGTTCTAGCAATGTATGGATCTAACGGTATCAGTCGTGCGAAACACGCCAAGCGTGACCACCTGGGAATGACGGCACCCCTCAGCTGTGTTAGTTTTAGTGTGGCAAGTACAGCAGCATTTTGCAAGGCTGATATCAGATCTTTTGTAACTCCGACATTACATCCTCTACACCTTTTTGGCTGCACTTGGTGGATCAACAACTTACTTGATAAAATGTTCAAAACCTCAGCTGTGTCACATCCAAAATACAGCACTTATCATGATTTTCAGTAGGTTAATATTTATATGTTTTTCTTGTTTTTTTGTGAGAGGATTGTAAACAAGGTGCCCTTTTGCCCAGTGGGCCCTTCTCAGCTACTGGCTGCGTTTCCTGCTGCAAACCAAAATGATTCATCCTCTGAACACATTCTGTAAGTCACGCAGCTACCTAGCTCTGCTGATGAATTCTGGGAAACTTGCTGCAGAGAAGGGTCTAGTCGCCAAGGAGACCCAACCATGCTTCTGCAGCACATAGTCATTTTCTGCTAATCTTTAAACCACCTTTGGGACTAAGAGGGAAGGTCACTTTCAGTTAGGGAAATGATTACTTGAACAGTTACGTGCTAGATTCGCTTAAGGATCTTCCGTGGTGCTCTCCCACGGTTACTACTGTACTGTACTAGGTTCATACTCACGCATATGCAGAATTCAGATGGCAGATTAGAACATTCACACACACACACACACCTCTACACGGGAAAAACATATGGCAGACGGCTAAGAATTTCTCGTATGATATGCTTTGCCCGTACAAGTGTAGGCCAGGCCTGCGGTTTAAAGCACACGACTGAGAATTGCCATATGCATGAATGGGCTACCAGTCCCTCACAGGGCTCATAAACATGTGCTCTGCATGTGTGCGTTAGAAAAAAAAACAATGTTTAATGATATTGAAAGGAATTGGCTGGAGGAGGTTTGATTATTGGTTATTGTTGTAGAACAGGCAATAGTGCACTGTCTCACCACATAGAGTGCTGAGTATTATTAGTTATTGTTGTAGTACAGGCAATAGTGCACTGTCTCACCACATAGAGTGCTGAGTATTATTAGTTATTGTTGTAGAACAGGCAATAGTGCACTGTCTCACCACATAGAGTGCTGAGTATTATTAGTTATTGTTGTAGTACAGGCAATAGTGCACTGTCTCACCACATAGAGTGCTGAGTATTATTAGTTATTGTTGTAG
>JAODKM010000025.1:17493282-17505309 GCA_026780845.1 Petrocephalus sullivani
CATAGAGTGCTGAGTATTATTAGTTATTGTTCTAGTACAGGCAATAGTGCACTGTCTCACCACATAGAGTGCTGAGTTGATTCATTGGATTTTAAGGCCTTATTGTCTTTATTTTGTTTTAGCAAGGTTATAAAGCCCCGATCAGCAGGGCTGTATCCAGACTAAGGGCTGTATGTGTGGTTACCCCATGCCAAGCGATTTTTCCCTTCACTTCATATTTAAGGCAAATGGATTTGTTGAGTCATGTGAGATCATATGTACTGGGAAGCCATGCAGCTGGGAGGGGCGTGGCTAGTAGCTGGGGCTGGGGGGGCGAAAGCCGCCAGACAAAGGAATGCTCTTGGTGCTGCGCCGTGGCCTGCATAATGTACCCTGCGGTGAGCGCTGAGGGGCCTCGACATCTGCAGAGCTTCACCCAAACATCTTGGTGGGACAGGAGACTGAGAGGGGGGAGGTCTCTCAGCCTGAGAGCTTGTTCTGCAAGTCATGGGCACCCTCCCCTGGGACAGTATCTGGTATTATTTGGCTCTAACGGAGCAACACCATTGTTGATTTTCTTACAGAGCATGATATCAAGCTATTCAAAAAAATGGTAATGGTGTTTTGCGTTTGTTTTCTTGTGATGTATGGTGGAGATGAGTGGTAATGAATTTGCACAATACCCAACACGGTTTTCTCTTTGTGATAATTACTTCACATCTGAAATATGTTGCTGATGGCTTCAAATAAGGAAGTAAGGCATGAAACATTCAGTGGAATGGTTAGGAAATTTTAATATGGAATTTGTTTTAACCTGCATTTAATAGGAGTAAACTAGATCATTTTGAATATTATTTACAATTCTTAATTGTTCTTTAGGGCAGCTGTAATGAAAAAATTCTATTGAAAAATTTTCATTTTAAATTTCCAATTAAATTCCTATTTGCGCATTTTGAGTTTTTTTAAAGACAAAGATCAAGAATGTTTTTCTGTTGTCTTGTAGAATTTATCAACCGTCAATCTACAAATGTACATAAAATGTAGTCACTCTGGTTTAGATAAAGTGGACAAACAATGGCCAATTAGAAAATGTTGAATTCTTAGCGGTTATCCAGATGGACCATTTTGTACAGATTTAACCAAGTACAGTAACTCCCGCAACTGCCAAATTCTGCTGATGATTTCTGGAAGACTGGAAGTCTAGCAGATCCTCAAAAAGCATGAATAGTGAGGATTTTCTGGTGCTCGCTACTTTAGACTTCATTTTACCAAATAAACATCTGAATGCAATCAAAAATGTAAAAATGCCAAAAGTCTTGTATTTCATTTGGTTACTTATGCTTAAGGTTAGGGGTTAAGGGTGTCGCTGTTGGGATTAGGGTTTTTCCCATAGAAATGAATGGACAGTCTTCACTAAGATAGGAATACAAACGCGTGTGTGTGTGTGTGCGTTTTTATCCAGGTTCCTACTATACTTCTATACGGTACTATATGCCGGTAGCTTATTACGAAGGGGTCACATGACTCTAGCTGGACACTGAAACCCTGGTTAGAACCTTGATCATTCGCCTAGACCACATTGCTTCCATTGTCCTCTCCCTCTTTCAGGCTGCTTCTCTCTGCTCATTTAAGTTCCTCGAATGTTTTTTTTTTAGGCTCATCAACACTAGTTGTGCCATTTCCGTTGTGGTCCTGCAGTGTCAGCTTACATAAGAAATAATCTTTTGGAAGATAGAACCAGCAATTATTTGACACGTGGTCTTTTTTTTTTTAACCCAAGGCATATTTTCTGGCCGCAAATGACAACAGTATAAATGAAGGATAAACCATTTTATTGCAGTCAGGCCCGTGCGTCTTTCCTTCTGCCGCGGATGTCGTAGGCTTTTGTAGATTTCCTGGAGGTCGGTTTTCATGCACCGGCTTGTGTTCATTATATGCTTATGATTACGAGACTGGTCACTGGAGATGGTTTCCAGAGGTTGACGTCGTTGTGTCACTCCAGACCAGCAGACATGTTCCATAAGCCTCGCTCCCCTCTCTCTTGTCCCGCGACCATGTGTCTGCATCACGCCGAGACCCGGGACTCTGACTGCCTGTAGGAGAAGCCTCCCCTGGGATCCGTAATGCATCCCAGTCCAATAGGACATGCGCTGACGGAAGCTGTAGTCCACTTCAAAGACGGCAACGAAAAAATATAATGAAATCCAACGATCCTGACGGTTGTGGAGCAGAGAGTTCTTGGACTGAGAACCTTACAAAAGATCTGTTAACCCATCTGGCATGGGTTATTAGCAACGGACAAGACAGATGGTTCCATGATCAAATTCTTCCTGGCGTCGAGGGTGTGCTAATCTCCATACGCTGGTCCTGAGCCCGTTTGGCTCACGGAGTTGATTTGCATAGTATATCGCTAATGAAAAACGAGCGGACGTTAATAATAAGACGTCATTCTTCTATGTGCAAGGCCGGCCCACTGAAGTTGGTAATGTGGAAGCCGTTCATTGAATGTCCTTGTGAGGAGATCAGGGTCAGCGTATTAGAACCTAAAAGAGGAGGATGGGAGTAGTTCGAGTGACACCCAGGATCCACCTTCCTGTCCAGGGTCAAGTCAGGATAACAGGATGCATTCTAGCATTGACCGTGTTCCAATATGGTCAGCTGATAAGCTGAACTTGCTCCATCTGGCCATGTTTCTGTCTACAGGCCTCGGCTGAGGTAAAAGCAGCATCCTGCTCCCTCCGCTCTTATCGACTCGACACTGGCCGTGTCCTTTGCCCTGTCTGCAGTCGTTCGGGGCCATTGCTGCACTCTCCACTACGAGATCAGGCTTGGGATATGATAAGGCTGGATGATGAAATATTGATGTGGTCTAAAGTGGGCTTCCCAGCCGCACATACACCAGATAAGGAGGTCTTTTGAAAGGGGCGAGATAAGGCAAGCACTTGTGTACATCCAGCAGAATATGCAGTTTTAATGCTTTAAAATAGTTTTGGATTATTATAATAATAATGTCATTTTAAGTGTAAACCTTCTGATAACTTATGGGACACCATTAATTAGTTAATTGGTAATTAATTCATTTGTTATTAACATCCTGTTTTCCTTTTGTAGATAAGAGTTGGAAACCTTTAATTGGACGGGGAATAATAGACTTACTTGAATGTGACTTTTTTTTTGAAAACTGGATCGTACATGGGTGGTGTGGTGGTGCTGTGGTTAGCCTGGGACCTGTGTGTGTGTGTGTGTGTGTGGAGTTTGCATGTTGTCCTCGTAGGGGTACCTCCGGGTGCTCTGGTTCCCCCCCCACAATCCAAAAACATGCTGAGGCTAATCGGTGTTTAGAAATTGTGTGTGTGTGTGTGTGTGTGTGTGTGTGTGTAGCGTGTGAGTCTGCCCTGCCATGTGCTGGTGCCCCATCCTGGGTTATTCCCTGTCTTCCTCCAGGATAGGCTTTGCACCCCCGTGACCCTGATTAGAATAAGTAGTGACGGAAAACGGATGGATGGATATTACGTTTCCCTGCACCTGCACTAATAAAAGACCAAAGTTCCTTAATTTTCCAAAAAAATCCTATTATTTACTTATTGTAAGCTTTGATTCATTCAGGTGGATTTCAGCATATTGAACAGGGCAGGAAAAAAGCCAAAAGACACTCTCACACCGCCTGTGGTGATGCAGTGGAGTATGTTTACAGGGGAAGTACAGTACTTTAATGCCACTTTCATCTAATTCTTACTTTAATTTTTAGATACATTTCCATAAACACACAGGTTGTGTCTTTGTTTCAACAGCATCCAATATCTTCTCATGAAACCCTCGCCTGTGAGTAGGAGGAAGAAGCCTCTTTTTGGCCTGTATCAGGCATGTCAATGTAGGAATAAAGAAGCTTTTTTCAGGTTTTTTTGGAGAGAATTTATTGAATCACTTTGCTCTTGTTCATTAGGGTTACAGCACTATAAAAACGTGCTTTCTTGTGACTTCTTCTTACTATGACTGAGTACTGAATTGTTAAAAACATCTAAAAGGTAGGATTTCACTGTCAAAAAAAAAATAAATAGGTCAACAGCTGACATAGGTGGAGTGTGAGTCAGCAGTTTACAGACTAACCAACAGGCCAGCCTCGCAGTGTGTTTCCTGGAAACTTGTTGCTGTGAAAATTGTAAACACAGAGTTCCTGTTTGTTTGTTTTTTTTTTTTTTTGACTGGCAAACAAGTAGTGTTGTGCTCGTGGAGAAATCCGACATGTCAGTGACTCATAGGTAAAGCACAAAGTCAGTGATAATTTAAAAGCTCTGCAGAAATCTTAACCGGATCATTTAGCCTTGCAAATGTTACTGGATTCACCAACAGCTTCATTCAGTGAATCTGCCTGCAAAGCCACTGCAGGAAATCAGTTTCAGGTGGTATGTGAACAGACCGAAAGATGTATTTCTGTCTGTCACTAGTCATGCTTCCTCTTTCGAAACACTTTTTTTTTGTAATCGCTTCCCATGATGCAGCCCTTTACAGTGAGTTCTTATCGCTTTAAGGCATCCCAGAAAAGCATCTCCGTTGCTGTGGCACCTGGCGGCTGGATGAAACCTTAGAACGGGTGAAAGGGAGTGACACGGGCAACTTGCTCGGGGCTGTGAGTGATGTCAGGTTCAAATTTAAATTATGGTGGGCGGTGATGAGCTTGCCAAAAAGGTCACGGCGAGCAACGGGGAAAGCGAAAAGAAAATTTCCATATGTGATTGGGAAAGATTTTGTAGATTTTCTATATATATTTTGATGTGTAATATTTCTATATTTATGCATCGGCCAGATTTAGATACATCTGCCAAATACTGATTTAATGTACTGATGTAGACTTGTTTTGACCATTTTATAGGTTTTTTCTCCCTCAGTTTTTTTTGACTGTACTTGTACTAAAGTCTTGAATTAATAGACTAAGCCATGTTTTCTGTCTAAATGCATTTACCTGATGCTTTCATCCAAAGTGACTTATAGTAGAGGGAAGGCTTACAATTTACATATGCAACCTGAGATTTAAATCCTCTAGCATGGTGTTATTAGTGTAACACACTAATTTGAGCAACAGGACCCTAAATCTTCCAGTTTTCTAATAATGTCCTATTCTGGACCTATTTTTAAACATTTAAAAGAAATGGTATGATTGATCACATTGTATTAGGTGTATTTATTGAGGATAACATGTGCCATTATCTTAATGATGCCAAGATACCCTTGATGGTTAACCTTTAGTCACCTAATTATGAAGTCATCTAATTCTAATAATAGAATTAGTTTATTCCGAACCAAAGGAGCTATCTTTCTATTCTTGCAGATTTTGATTAGAAAATGTATGAAGTGTTAGATTTTTTTTGTTTGATAGATATAAAGTGAGATAAAAAATTTGTACATTATTTGTAATTGTTAAAAATTTGTAAATTAACTTGAAGAAAGACATCTAATGTTCTGCAATTGAAGATGGTAGAATGAGATCCGTTTAATTCATTTTCCTGTATTTATAAGGGGCTGATGATTATTATTATTGTGCAGGGTCATGTCAGAAATGTATTTAGTATAAGTTACATACATTATCACTAGTTAAATAATTGGTGTTTGATATGAAATAGCCGTCTCTATCAAAACTGAAATGTGTTTGTGACAATATTTTGGTTTTTGGGAGTTTACAACTGTTCTTTAGACATGTCGCAGATCTGACACAAAGGGACAAAAGAATTACTAACTGTTTAGGGCCAGGGGAACAAATGTGGCCATTATTCTCGCCTTGTCGTGTCAGGGACGTTCCTCATTAGCCTGAGAGGCACTGATAACATCAAAGACCCCAACAGAAAAGTGCACTGTCAAAAATACCAGTAGGGTTCAAAGTATTCCAGTGCAGGGTTTGTTATGGAAACAGTGGCTGATCATGTAGGTAATATTTACCCTGAGGTTCAATGTTTCCAGAAACCAGTTAGAAACTGATTTGACAGTTAATCTGAACGATGCTCTGAAAGTAAACTCTGCGAATATCTGCTGACATTTTTCAGTATGTGTTGAAAATAAAACAAAAAAAACAACATTGGACAATGAACATGGTCATTCGTCCCAAGCTACAGTGAGCCATTAGGTCATCAGGGAGAGACGGTTATACTGAGAGTGCCTTTGACCTATATACTGTTTCTGGGTGACGGCCGAGAAAACCTATAAGGCTCATGAAAAATACAAATAATTAACATGACTTCCTTTTCTCGTGAGGATGACTGTTATTATATGTTTTTAGTAGTATCAGGGTCTAAAGATTAAGAAAAATTTATTCTATTGAATCTTATGATTTTTTATTTAATTAGAAAACACAATCACAAGGGGAACGCAAGTATGAATTATATGTATATGCACACACACGCATTCACAGCTTTTTAGAAAATTAAGTCTGCCCTTGTGAGGGCATTGTTTGAGTTACAGGTTTAAAAAGTTACAGGTTTTTCTCACATCTGGCCCCCACAATGTAATAATGACAAAAATGCACACTCATAATATTCTATAAATAACATGCTCTTTCTCACTTTCTCATTTTTGGATCTCATTGAGGGAATTTTCAGGTCGGTTTGCCTCTGGGAACATCAGGTGTGTGATCAGCTCTGATGGAACTTGTTTGTAAAATGGTTAGTCTGTTTTTTGGTGATATGTGTTGAGAGTTTTAGGAATGTCCGTGTGGGGGTGTGTAGATGGGGGAGGCATTATACTTTATTACAATTTTAATTGGTATTTTGGAAGTGATATAATATTTTGTTGACATCCTCTGAATTGAATCGAGATTTGGATTATTCATAACGAACCTCTGCATGAGCGACAAAAGAGGTCAGAATGTCTTTGAGGGGTTTCTGAGGTTTTCAGCATTCTTGGGACCGATTGCCTAGGCGCGGGCATAGTTCAAGACATGCAGCAGTATTGAATAATATCAGAGAGGGCAAGATTAGTGGTTACTGTTCTTCTCTACTGTACTGATTCATAAGGCACATGTGAAAGTGCAGATTGGATCGTAATGATTGGAGAGCCCCCTGCCCGCCCCCATAACTTGTTGCGTGGGGAAAAACAAATCTCCCTCACGCTCTCTGGAAAAAAATAATACTGAGACTTGCGGCAATCCCGTAGCTCAAAATATAAAGGCTGTCATGTGCACAGAAGGCAGGTGTTGTCAGCCATCGTCAACAGATTAAGTGAACCTGTCAACAGAGTATCAGGGTATCGGTTTCCACAACTACTCATAATTATTGGCTTGATTTGTGACACAGTAAAACATATAATATGAATAATTATTTTCTGCATTCTGCCAAAAATACCGTAACGCAGGCTGGCTAATATCAACAGAAGATATCCATATTAGATAGCTTGTATCCACTAGAGGGTCACAGGGAAGCTGGAGCCCCCCCCAGTGGCCCAGGGTGTGAGGCAGGGACACCCTTGGACGAGATGCCAGTCCATTTCAGGGCACACACTCCGACATACCCAGAGAAAAGCAATGTAAATGCAGCGTGGGGGAACAGGGGGGCGTGCTAATGCCACATACACAGAGACTGCGACAACATTGACCCGAGGTGCTCCTCCTGCCTATCTCATCTACATTTATACCTCTAAGGTGCTTTATTTAAAATGAAATCAGGATCAGCTAGTATCTGAGGCATTTGGGTTTAAGGGTGTTACTCAAGGCCTGATCGGTGAAACCACTCTGCTGACCACAGTATTTGAATCAACCACCTTTTGAAAGACACGGTGACACACAGAGCTACACGCCAGCCCCATGAAAGGCTTTTGTTAATTTGTACTGTATATACATACCCCGTTGTATAGAAACGGTAGAAAACCATAAAAAAAATATTCACAGTGTTTTCAGCTTTGAATATGCACAAATTAGTCAATGACTTGGTGGAGTCAGATGGTCACGGAAGACATGAGCCGCGGAAGAGGGTTGAAGTATCAAGTTTTTTGTTGAGTGCTGGAGTATTGCCAAGAGATTGATTCAGTTAGAGTTGGTTCCAGCCAGTAGCACGGGGGGGGGGAAAAAACACACACATATGATGCTGAAGGCTGCTTCTCCAGCAGCGAGCATCAATCACGCTTTCCAAGAACTGCCCCTGCCGTAAATGGAACTGGCTGCGCAGCAAGTAACCTGTCATTTCAGGCCGCTTGTTCATTGTGCTGCAAATAGAAGGGCTCAGCGTGCAGGGCTCCTGCGAGGGGGACCTCTGATCGCGCACAAAGTACTGGCCTGTCCATTGTGCAGCAGCTCCACTCTGCCTTCCAGCTGTCGTTTAATTGAAAGAGCACTTCTTTTGGTCTTAAATCTACGCAGAACTGCGTCACTGTAATATTTAGGATACATGTTCTTGCACACGAGTGCCATAGTGGTGAATGTGGCCCTCACCCCAAGCTGGCATAACCTGACTCGTCTCTCGCCCCGTGTTGCAGGCACTAGTGAAAACCCCAAAAAAATAGTAACGGGGTGGGAAGAAAGAGTCTTTGCTGGCAGGACGACACAGAATATTCCTGGGGGTGAATAATAGGATGGCTTCAGGCATCGTTATGGCGATACGTTTCATAGGCGGGTGTCGGGGATTGCTGACGTCGTAGCCTAACCCCATCTCACGGCCTGTGTGTGTGTTGGGTTCATACCGGAGGTCTGGGGACCTCACACGCACAATGCCGTCAGCATCATTCCTGGATATTTTGCTGCTCGAAATGCTGGAATGCTAGAGGGCTGACTCAGTGTCTTGGTGAGAAGCTGCTCGCATGTGACGACTCATGTAGTTCTGCTTAGTTTATCTCTGGTATACAGGCCCTCTGACTGAAATGCTGGATATCAGTCAGCAAGGGCATAGGTTTGGTTTCAACATTCATAGGGACCAAATCAGACCAGAATCCTCTGGCCCCCTAAACTCATACGGAGGAGACAGCTGAATAATTTGATTGATTATAAAGGTTTATTTATTGGGGCAATGAATAAATCCAAATTAAATACTGGGGGGTACACACCTCCCCTGCTATCACTACCGTCCATCCCCAAATCTACACCCCTGTCAGTCAGGGCTAGCAGTAATTAAATCGCATATTTTGCCCTTCCTGCAAAATCTCCTCCATTACCTTCCAGCTACAACCATGGATCCGGAATGAGATCGAGTCGACTTGGCGAGGAGCATTACGTCATTGCCTCTTGCTAGCTGCTCTCTCCCCTTCATGCTCAGGGTTAAGCCCTAAGTGTTCAGATTGAGTACGCCAAAGACTTTGCACTTCACAGCCTACGCGTACGTGCAGAGTATGCGCGTCATAGCCCACCAAGTCAGGCCCGCGATCCGCAGCCTGCCGCTTTGGTGCGCGCATTGGCACGCGCCGCGTCCGCTGATTACTGGGCATTCGACTCCTGTTTGCACAACAGGGACGAGAATGGAGAAGCATGCGGGCTAATTTCAATAATGAGTTAATTCGCTGTCCCTTGTGGCATTCTCCGAATTACTGACTCATCCAGAACACAAACAGTAATTAAATCGAAGGCTCCGTATCCAGACACGCGGTGGCTATTTACGTAGCCGGCTCTCGGTTGTGCTCCTCGGGCAGGCCAAGAATTCACGCCGTCGTAGCTTCGAGCGTGTGGTGGCGTGGCCCTGCAGAGGCCGCATTGTGATGGTGAACAAAAGCTGATGGGGGGGGGGGGCTGGGATCGATATAAACATAAAGAGCACTGTAGGCAGATGCTAGGGGTCTGGGCTGGGCTCCGCTTGGGCCTAGTGCTGTGTTGGGACTAGTAACAAAACGAAGAATATGGCAATTTATACATTATACAGAGAATGACTGACAGGTCAAAGAAATCAGTACTGCACTGAATTCTCCCTCTGGAGATGGAAGCAAGCCTTATCCCCACCCACTCACATGCACGGTTGGGTTATTGTTATTCATTTGTTTAGGCATGTTAAACAGTTCTGGTTAACTAGCTTTGGTTATGATTAAATATTAACCACTGCTGATCCAGGTAACTGAGGGAAATACTGATAAATATGTTATTTCAAGTTAGACTTCTGTTTCTGACACAGTGCAAAATTCCTAGATGACACACTTATCGGTTGGTTCGTTTTGTGATTTTAAGTATAAGGGGAAAAGTTATGTTTGTTATCGTTTCAGGTGATCGAACATTTTCGCTGTGGCCTGTCGCAAAGGAAATGTCAGGAAATTCTGCCGTTTCGGTGATATGTTCAGGTCGTAAAAATAAAGAAAAAGTCCGGCTTAATTTTAATTAAGCCACAACAAACACGGTGAAATCCCCAGACCGACACAAGAACCGAAAACCAAACATGCAAATGCGGTACATGAAAGTGCTCCCTCCCGGGTCACTGCCACCTCTGAAGGTGGCCTTTGGTGTTCTGTCCCACGAGCGATTCTTTTAGCATCCTTCGCTGTGACATTAACACCACACACTACATTTCCACCCCCAGAATGTTTCCATGTGCCTCAGGCCTCAGATTTCTTTATTTGGAAAAGGAAACACAATGAATGAACACTGCGGATGCACAGTGGTATATTGATGAAAGCTAACCAATACAAATGACTACATTAATAACACGTTTTCCCCTTTTCAGCATAGAATAGTCTGTCGTACAAATTGCGTTTGTTTCCTCTAAGTTGTGGATAGCTTAACAAGTTAACATTTCGTTTGTCGAAAAGATGTGGATTCATTTTTTTTTTGCACTTCAAACTACTAGCATACCATCCATTTTCTGAAACCACTTATCCTACTGGGTCATGGGGGGTACACCTATGGGCAATGGAGTAACTCCAGTCAGCCTCAGCATGCTTGTGGACTGTGGGGGGGGGGGGGGGGGGGGGAGGGCGCGTTACTGACGACAGTGTGACCCCCCCCTCCCCTGCTCTCCTTTCCTAAGGAGCCTAGTGAAGAACAAAGACAGTATATGCGTGTGTGTGTAAAAACGCAGGTCAGATGCTTCTGTGGATGCAATTAAACGGTAGTTAATGGTAATACTAATAACCAGCAATGATTAAGAAAATTAACAATCATGATCAGAGACCATTAACTTGATAGTATAATAATAATAATAATAATTATAATAATAATAACAATAATAATTATTATAGTAATCAGTTCTAGACTGTAGAGCAATCCCATTTACACACGTACATTATTATTAGTACTGCTTTTCCATTTTTTTGTGACATATTTCAGAGACAAAAAAACTCGTAACTGAGGTAATGAGGAAAGAAACAGAACATAAGGAATATCATTCGCGGTTGGGCTGCCTGCCCGGTCGGTAGTGAGACCCTGGCAGATCAGACCTGCCCGCCGTCCACTGCAGCCAGTGTCAGCCCAGAGATTCTCAGAGCTACTCCTTTAAGAAACGGCAGCAGGCACACTCACTCACTCACACACACACACACTCACACACACACACACACTCTAGTGTTGCATCAGTGGTGGTGTCATTTTATGTCTGGGGGGCTGGATGTACTCTCTCTCTCTCTCTCTCTCTCTCTCTCTCTCTGTCTCTCGGTAACTGTCCATGTAACAGTTTGTTTCCACCTCGGTCCTGGGAGTAGGGACCTCAGCACCACGGATTCTAACACATGTAGTGAGACTGAAGCCTCCATCATCCCTCCGTGGTCCACGTTAAAAAAAAAAAGTAAAGAAAAAAAAGTCTTTCCATGCCTCTGGTTTCTCTCCGTCTCTCTGCGCTGTTGGTGGGTGTGGTTCTTCAGCCAGGTGTGGGGGGGGAGGGTGAAACTGCAGGTATTTGACTCCAGGGAGACGGGGGGACTTTAGGCCTTTACACGCATTTCTTTCAACACCGCGCTGCTCCGTGCAGACAGGCTGACCCTTCTCTTCCACTCAGCCGTTTAAATCGCCGTCGCTATTCAATGCATCGGGAGCCGTCCTCTGATTGGCCGTCATGAAGCCAAGGTAACGGAGCAGCAGCTGACAGGTGGCCGGTCATCATTATGATGTCTGTGGAACGCAGGTTTCCAAATGAAGCGTATGAAGTCAGGGACGAGTGGGTGGGC
>JAODKM010000025.1:17505409-17517100 GCA_026780845.1 Petrocephalus sullivani
GGGGCACGCAGAGTGGGACGGGGGTGGGTCCCGTGGGGGTGGGGGGGTTGTGCGGCGGGGGGGGGGGGGGGGACCGGAGTACCTGGAGGAAACCCCATGGCAACACATAGAGTGCACGCACACATGGAACCTGGTTGGAGACACGAACCCCGGCTATCTAAATGTGAAACATGCACTTGGCTCTTCACGTCTGGATCTAATGCAGTCTGCGAACCACCTCTCCCATACGGAGTACGCATCAGCTGCAGTCAGTGAGACGCTGACGGCATTTAGGAGGGATCTCGGGGCTGCTTTGGCACTGCCTGTCAGTAGCGCTAACCCCAGGGAGACGTCCCTCTGCCGGTGCCAGGAGCGCATGGCATGTGCAATGTAAAGCACTCCACATGCTGCTACTTGTTGTCGTGTTTCATGTCTGTCAGTCTCTGCTACTGCTCCAAGCCCATATTAGTCAAATTATTACTGAAATTGAAACTTTTGAATGAATGTACCGGGACAGCGCTGAAGTGAGACTGGAGATACTTTGGATGGGATGCCAGTCCATCACAGGACATACACTCATATGCCATCATCATAAGACTGTTGTACACTGTCAGAAAAGAAGGGTACAGCACTGATACAGTTTTGTTCCCAAAGCTACAAACAACATTAATGCACCCCCAATGGTAAAAAGTTCTTCAGAGTCCATGTCTGTATCATAATAGGTTAATTTACCTACAGCTAGGGTACAATTGGCAGGCCCTTGAGGGTACAGCCCCAGTGACAAGTAATTATACCTCCAAAGGTACAAATTGGTACTTTTTTCTGCGTATGAGCAGTTATGGAAAATTAAAGGATGGATGAGTTACTAGCTGTAGTTACTCTTGTACGTTAATCTTAATGCATTTGACACAGAGGGAGATGTATCATATTGGCACGTCGTGGAGGATGGTCTCGTGTACACCGATACTTCATTTTCCGGTTGTAACTTTTACTTTTTTGATCTGGCAGCGTTGCAATTAGATGCGGCGTTCGCGTGCACGCCCACGCGGGCACACTCCCGCGCAGATTAGCGGGGAGATTGGCGAGTGGGCGGGGCGATTGGCGAGTGGGCGGGGCCCCAGCGCCTTTTTCCCTACGATCACAGGCGGCGCTTGACATTTATCACTATTTGTTAACAGCTTTAAATTTAGACATCAGCGTGTCTTTTAGGCGGGCGTGTTAGCTGCCTTTGTTCGATTTCATTTGTTTCTCCGTGGGCGAGAGCTTCACTGGAGTGTGAGACGTCCACTTTGGGAATTTAATTTTACCTTCCCATGTATTTTTTGGATCAAAATACACATTTTAATTATTATCAAAATGCATGTGTTGTAATGCGTGCCCCCTGCGCTAATCAGCTTCAGCAGACCAGAGTGTTTCAGTGTGTCCATATTTAAAGAAATACTGCACATTCATTAAAATGCTGTCAATTTATGTCTAGGAACAAATTACAGCGGCAGGTGGCGCCTTTAACGAGATCTTATTAGTGAAACCGTTATACATTTTATGCATAATTAGTTTATTTTCATTTCACCCTGCTAAACGTAAAGGATATTGTTATAAATAACTTGGTATTTCTGTCACATGTCTGTTAGTTACCATATTAAGCGCTGCTGTGACTCACTCTGGTTTCTGACCTGTGGGAAGTCATGATTCATGCAAGCGGCATTTAATCAGCCAGGACCCAAAATATTCTGGCACGCTGTCTTCACACTTATCGCCGTCAAACATGAAGACGCCTCCTTCGTGCTTCTCGCTAGACCCCTCTATCTGTCTCTCGCAGCGCCTTTTTGTGGAATACTAGATTTTTGTGCTCCCTGGAAATCCTGCGGGCTCGTTAGTGTGCGCTTGACCTGGCATGGCCCCCGAGCGGACGCGCGATCTGTGAAGGTACTGCCCGACCCGTGCGCTTCTGCTGCTGCTCTTACAGGAAGCAGCTCCCGGTTCCTCTCTCTGTCAGCTGTAACGCGCCTACCATATCACAAAGATTGCTTTTTTTTATTGTTACTGTGCTTAAATGGCGTTAGTGCTATGAGCAAGTTCTCTGATTTAATTTCACCTGCAGCAGATTGTTAGAATATTAATCAGAATACAGTCGTGTGATTTTTGTACATCCCTGCAATCGCACACTGTTGCTTTCTATCCAGGTTTTGTTTTATCTGGGGGTTTCCCCCCGTTTCTGGGTCTGCTGCACCACGTGTGTCTGACTTACTTTGTAACCGTTTGGCAGGGAAAAGATTGGACCGTTACATGAAATAAAGCCTTCTGATTGGTACATGCTTAATTTCACATGAAATAAAAGCTTCTGATTGGTACAAGCTTATTTCACTGTGACTCACTTGAAATGATCTAAGACTGAAAGTGCATTGGAAGTTGGACAACAGTGTAGCGTTTGCTATTATAACGTACATCTGAAACGCACTTAGTGACTTAGAATGCATTTCAGATATAAATATTAGCCAATAAAATGGTAACCAATAAAAAGCGTAGAACGTGACCTTCTGTGGCTTAAAGGCTAAAAACAGCCCACGCAGCGGCATCCCCACCAGCTTCGGAAAATGTGGCCGACCGCCTACATGTTGCATGTATTCATCGTTTTCGTTAGACTGTTCCATCGGGGCCCCTCGCTTTGTTTATGGCCATGCACTTTTGCCCAGTGATCAGTCATGACTGTGCTAAGAATCTGGCTGTATCACATCCGAAGAGCTGATAGAGATTGGCAGTTTTGCTGTATTTTTAGTAGTGCGTGTGAAAGGCGTACCGCGCGTACAGTGCATACCGTGCGTACAGTGCGTACCGTGCGTACAGTGCGTACTGTGCGCGCATCCCGTTTCTGCGCGGGCTTTACTCGGGCAGAACCAAGCAGGTCTAGCAGGACCACGTGGCTGCTGTTATGTTTGCACTGTGAAACTTTGCAAAATACCAGAACTCCAACTCAGTGTTTCTGTCTTCATTAAAAGGTGTAACGCAACAAAAATATATCCAGCACTGCTCCTTATGCTACTGAATGAATTATTCGATTTCTTAATGATCAGTTAAGCTGTAATATGCTGTGAGCACTGCTTGTAAGCATAATAAAATAGCTTTCTTTTGCATCTGACAATGCTACTCAACAAAACTTAGTAAAGTTTCACAAATTTAAACCACCAGACTCGACTAGGCTAACAAGATTCCTTCTGCCACGCCTCAAAGGAATCCCTGTGCCCTGGCTAATTGAATTTATTTATATTTATTTCTGCATGTAATGCTGCTTGGCCTGGCCCAGCGTTGATGATTGTAGGTGGCAGACAGAATGCCATTGCAGCATTTTCTACTCTTTGTTACTTGGCTGTCATCAGATGCTGGGCTTCAGGTGCGGGAGATAAATTCTGCCTCGTGCCGTTGCCCGGACTGTGATTAGCATACCCTTTGAAAGCCAGCTCTCTGCTTATCCTTGACAACATTGCTGTCGGGTAGCTGACCTACATCTGAACTAAAGTGACCTCATAAATATAAAAAGCAACTAATTTTTAAACCGACTCCAATTTACCACAGTAAAACTTATGGGTAGCTGGGTCATTGTAGTGTGATGCATGTTGCAAATCAAGAATCTGCAGTGGTGGATTATATGTTTTGTATGACGGTGGAAGCCCTGTGGATTTGAAGTTGGGATAGATACCAGGGAGAGACTGAGCACAGCAGATTGTCAGCTAGGGCGTGTGTAAAACTCTGCAGGCTGTCCTTTCTCTCCTGGAGGTTGCTGTTACATATTTTCTTGCTTGCAGAATTCATTAAATATCAGCTTAACATTCTGTTGCTATATTAAGACTGTGAGTTGTTGTTATTTGTGTTTGACAAATTGAGATATTCATAGCACTGCTTTAAATCTATTGCCACCAGTTGAATTTTTGATCTTATAAAATTATGTTGGCTAATATAATCACTTGAAGTCGATATCGTGGACGGAATGTTCATATCAGTCCGGCCTTAATAGATGGCGCTCGGTTTTGTTGTTGGCACCTTGTCTCAGACTTTCAGTACCTGGATCATAGGCATGCCTGGCTGATACCAATACTACCTCTTTCATCGAGCTCCAAGATGGGCCCTGCGGTGGGCCATTCATGTAATTTTAGACAGGCAAGAAGACCCGTGTAAGTTTCAGTTCTTTATCGATCACCTTTGGCATTTCCAAGTGTGTGGTAACTCTCTTAGGCCATCATCTACAGGCTGGTTTCTAAAAATCTTGTTTTTTTTTTCACCATTCAAGCATTCATTCATGTTGTTTCTCGTGGAACTGAAAAAAATATATTTTTATTTGCACATGGCAGCCTAAAACCTCTTAATCTCCTTCAGATAGATAATGATGACCTAATGAACAGTCTACAGCACTGTGTCCATATTTTTGTACAGCTTTGAGTACAGTCCAGCCAGTCAGCCAGTGAGAACTTGGACGGCATGCCGAGTTTGGCTTTGTCTGCCTTTGTTGATGTCGATGTCATTTCCTCCTCGGGCATGTAACGCTGTTATCCCAGTTAAAATGTCATTGTGGTTGTGAGAGAGAGCATCATTGCTGGTAACTCTTACTAAATGTGAGGGACCCAGGGCAAGGGCCAGCCTGTACAGGGCAGCAGTTACAGGGTACACTGGCATTCACAGTGTGATTAGCCCAGCTCACTTCCACTATTTTAATAGCTGAATGTGTATTTGTACTGCACGGAAAATGTAAATGGCCAGTTTTTAGTGCCAGTGTTCCCTGGTCGCTCTTGTGCTGTCATGTTTAAACTGCCATTGTGACATCAGCGTCTCTCGGAAGTCATGCAGGTCTAGCACCCTCTACTTATAAATAGTTACCTTGGGCATTACCCTGGGTCTGTCACATACTCATAATGGTACTTTGGACAGTGTATGTGTGTGTTATAGCGATGCAGGTCTTATTTGTTATGCACTATAAGTTTGGATGAGAAAGTCCTCTATGCTTTGTTTGGTAGGTAAGACGCCTTAGACATGAAACAGGAAAAACCTGATGCTGAGAACAGGAAATGGGGTCATTTGGAGATGCCCGCAGGTGTCCCGGCTTTCGGCGTGGTAGCACCACCCAGTTATTTTGGGGCTTTTTAATGAATAGCTGTTTGCATTGGTTTGAAAGATTATTCTTTTTGGTGTCCAGGAGATGGATTGTGCCCCCCCCCCCAAAATATATCTGTGGTTACTGACGCTCAGCTAGTTTTTAGCTGAGGCTCAGACCCTCCGTGCAGGTTTGACCCGAGAATCAGTTGTGCCAGCCGCGGTTTACAGTAAAACAGAACCTTCGGCGAGTGGCTTCTGATGGAGTGAAGCTTGTTTTAAAGGTTTCTAAAATGTCATTGTCCTTTTGCACCCGACGCCATCTCAGGCAAGTGGGAATGCGCCATATTTACATATTTATGTTCATAACAGACTGCAAGCATTGGCTCAGGCCACAGTTAATACAGTGTCTAATTACAGCACCTGCAGAACGGACACTTAAAAATAGAAGACCTCACTTCAGCTTGCTCAGTTAAAAAACAAAAAAACAAAAAGAAACTACTGCTTGTGGAACTCAGCTTTTTGTTGCTCATTTGTTATTATTTATCTGTCGATGTCATTTCCTTCTGTCAGCTATACCCAGCCACCCAGGAGAGGGTCTGAGTGACTCTGGAGGCTGTGGTAGGGGGCACAGGGCATGAGGCATGAGACCGTCTGCTCTGGGATGTTAGTCCATTTCGGGGCACACGATTGCACACACTATTACATACTTACAGCCATTTGGGGATTGAGGTACATAGGAGTATCGTGTGGCTTAGTGGGCTACCCCTTTGGTGGGAAGGTCGCGGGTTCGAGTCTCAGCAGAATAGTTGGGTGTACGAGGACCTTGTGCAAGGCCCTTAACCTCAGGCTCCGGTGTGCTGCCTGTTGACCCTCCCACTCCAAAGAGAATTTCCTAAGAACTAATAAAAGTACATTATTGATTGAAATACTTGGGGTTGGTTTTGTCGGATATCTTGTTGGGAACACTGTGAGATAAATGGAGGTCCTCTCAGATCCTGATTTGGGAGAAGAAAAGGGCAAATGCTGGAGGTAGGGGGTGCTGGGGGAGCCTTCAACAGACTTCAAACATTGTGTCAGATATGCATCAGCCTGTATCATAAGTTATGGCGCCTGGTTTTAACCCACCTGGGACTTTTATTTTGACGGCTATTTACTGAGAGTGGAGCAGCCCCTATGCCTCTTAGCTTCCTGCCCCATAGCCCACCCCCCCAGCCATGCTTGTGTATCAGGACGTCTCCCTTGGCGTTCAGGGTAGTCAAGTGTTGAGTCTCGAAGGAAGGCTCTGCTCTGAGCATTTCTCTTTACAGTGAGAAGCAGCAAGCAGTGATCTATTAGAGTCTGCGTCATGCTGCAAAATCCAGGCAGATCATTTAACCCCCCCCGCCACACACACACACACATACACACACACACCCCCTTGGCCCACAAGTTTCTCATACAGAAACAAAGGAAAGTGACTGCGGTCTCACTACTTCTCTGCATTCTCTTTCATAAGCAAGGAAACTGAGATTTGATTATGACTCTGAAATCTAACTGAAACTGTCAGTCGCCTAATTCAACTTTCTAATGTTGTTGCTGTTCAAAGTCTGTGACAACAGGGCAAAAGTAAGGCGTGGGGAATTAAATGAAAGCACTTATTGTTGGAATGATGACAGGCCTACCTCCTCCTATATTGGCCTGGTTAATTTGATTTGATAATGTTGAAAGTCTAAAAATATGGTGACAGTAGAGTGAAGGCAGTGGTGTCGTCCCTGATCCATCAACTACCGGCTGCCTTGTGTCCTCGTCAGCCAATCAAAAGCTGCCTTGTCCCATTGTCAGCCAACCAACAGCTGTCTTGTGCCCTGTCCACCAAACCTGGGGACTCGCGTCACTGACTCACAACTCGACTTGGACTCAAATCACAAATGTGATGACTTTTGACTCAACGGCAAAAACGACGGAACGACTCTGACTTGAGGGCCGGTGACTCGCGACTCCACTCGGACTTGCGATGTTCTGACTCGAGTCGTAACGCCGACTCGCCAGAGAGTGACCCGTCGCCTTCCCTGCCGTCCACAGGGTGCGAGCGGAATGTCCGTGGATGAGAAGCCTGAGGCCCCCATGTACGTGTATGAATCGACGGTCCACTGCGCCAACGTGCTGCTGAGCCTCAACGACCAGCGCAAGCGCGACGTGCTCTGCGATGTGACGGTGCAGGCCGAGGGGAAGGAGTTCCGGGCGCACCGCGCCGTGCTGGCCGCCTGCAGCGAGTACTTCCTCCAAGTCCTCGTGGGCCAGGCCGAGCATGAGCCCGTCATCGGCCTGCCTGAGGAGGTACGTTGATCCGCTGTCACCCCGGCACCCTGACTTCTCTGTTTCTTATAATTCATGGTTTTATTGAAAATGATTGTCACACAAATTTATGAGTCATAGATTAATGGCGCAACAAATTGCATGCTATGCAAACGGTCTAACTTCATTCAATTTAGAAGCCTCTCGGCCACAGAATCTCACAAGAGTAGTTTTCACTTGTATTTTAACAGATTTTAAAAATCTTTCTCTAAGAATGAGAGGCATGGAACACTTTAGTGTATTTAAAAGGAGGGGTTAAATAGCTAGGGTACTGATTTTCAACAGCAAAACAATCATATATGTACTCATTATTCCTGCTTACCCCGTCAGGAATGGGATCTGGATCATGTCTGAAGTCTAGCAGGAAGCTGGCCTTCATCATCTGACGATACAGTATAATATGAAACATAAATAAGAGTGGAGAAATTTAAAGGAACAGCTTTTATTTCAATTTTTTTTTAGTCTGTTAGTTATCTTGATATTAATACGTGAGCTTTTAATATGTGCTGAACATAAGAGGAAGAAATTAGCCGAGAATGTCATGTTGACAGTTTAGGATAAGCAGTGCATAGGCTCATGAAGGGCCATTCAGTCTCCACTCGCTGGACGCTAGGTGCTGGAGGACCGCGCCTTGTGTCTGGCCAGAGATTTGTCCAGCCTGGCAAGAGGCGGCACTTAGCAGCAGCCGTGAGCGGCTTCGTGCCACGCCGAGGCCGCCGGAGAGCTTCGGTTGGGCCATTTGCAATTCTTAAGATAGCCTTCTTTCTGACAAATGTTTGTATATCCACAGCTGATTTTATCTCTTTGTCAAGATACGAGAGCTTCCATCCCTCATTATCTAGCTATTTAGCTGGCACTTTAGCTGAAGAAGTTCACATCTGACCGTTTCACCCCAGTGGGTGATTTTAGTGAACCGAAGGCTAAAAGCCGCTGGCATTCTAGTTCTAATCTTTAACCGACATGTGCTGCCCCCTATAGGCAGACTGTTGTATTTACATATCACTTTGGCGGGTTTGTTTATGTTTGATTTAGGTTAACTTTCCATGTGCTGCTTTTGCTGGAGAGATGCTGTCCTCAGTTTTTCTATGTGGTCAATAAGATCGGGACCCAGAAATGACCTGATTAACTTTATTTACAATTTACTCAATTCTCTTGCATCGCATGATTTCTCTACACAAGTGATGTTTTAACCAATTGCACAACGCGTTCCTTTAGACCTCATGGTTTTAATCTGGGGTGGGTCAAATGGTTAGCGGCGATATTTACGCTCAAAGGGCCAGCCTGCGTACATTTTTTTTGTGCGTAGTAAACGCTTCCATGCTTCGTAGCCTTACCGGAATGAGTGGCATGCTGCTTTTTTTTTCCTGGGGAACCTTTGCATATATTAATGTTTTCCACAGGGAGGCAGACAATTCCTTCCTTTGAGCTGGGCTAGAGAGCCGCATTCCATGGGCTGCTTGTGAAGAGGTCTTGGCGGGAATCCCAGGATTCCTGAAAACAGGGCCTGGGTTCCGAGGCCCCCGTGATTTGCTGTTCACACGGTTTTCTTGCCCTGTAACGGTATCGGCACTCCAGACTTTGCACAGCACAAAACCCGCACCGCCCTCCCACCCGGCTCCCCGCTACCATAAAATGTCCCAGAAATGTCACTTTGATTTATCTCTCTGACTTGCAGCCAAACAGTAAATGCTATTCGGGGCTTAAATGTTTCACATGTCGGGGTCTGTGAGAGGGTGATTAGAAGGCCTGCTTTGTTTCCTGCTCGTGTGCACGGCCTCCCTCCTCCTCAGTTCGCTGCCCGTCTCAAGCCGGGACCCTCGTCCTCTGCTCTGGCCCACGCAGCTCCACAACGGCTTGGCTTCATTAGGTCACCACTCGTAATTCTAGAGGAATTGCATTCGGCCCGGTGCAGGAATACAGACATACTGCTGCTGGCAGCAGGTGCTGACGCAAGCTGAAAATAGAGCCAGCGAATGCTCAGCAGTTGCAAGGCCGCGCCCGCCCCCCCGGCGAGGTGAGGAGGGGGGCGGGGGGAGGGAGAGGGGGAGGGGGGGGGGGGGCGGGCGGAGGGTGAGACAGGAGGGGGCCGGGGGCGGGCAGGCAGAGGGTGAGACGGGAGGAGGACAGGGGCGGGCAGGCGGAGGGTGAGACAGGAGGAGGACAGGGGCGGGCAGGCGGAGGGTGAGACAGGAGGAGGGCACGGGCAGGCAGGCAGAGGATGAGATGGGCGGTGGACAGGGGCAGGCAGAGGGTGAGACAGGAGGAGGACAGGGGCAGGCAGGCAGAGGGTGAGGCAGGCAGAGGACAGGGGTGAGCAGGAGGAGGACAGAAGTGGCGGGGGACAGGGAGGGCTAGTATTTAGGCGGAGGGCGAGTCCAGTGGAGGACCGGGCGGTCAGACAGAAGAATGGGATGGGCGAAAGACTGGATGAGTGGGTGGACAACAAGGTTGGGATGTGTGGAGGCGGGTGGGTATGTGACACCCAGACCCAGATGTGACCTCACTTTCTCTCTCTCTCCTTTCGGCTCCAGCTGGGAGAAGCGCGTGGACCAGCGGGGGCGCTTCTACTACGTGGACCACAACACCCGCACCACCACCTGGCAGCGGCCCACCCCCGAGTCAGTGCGCAGCTATGAGCAGTGGCAGTCACAGCGCAGCCAGCTGCAGGGTGCCATGCAGCAGTTTAGCCAGAGGTTCCTCTACCAGGTAACCCCGTGGGAGGGAGGGGCAACAGAGCGAAATCTCTGTATCTGTCCTGTATGCCTTCCAGCAAATGACCTCATTACATTGCATAGAACTCCTACTTTCCGGGAAATTAGAGATACACACTGGCGTCTGGTGGGTGAGAAACGGCCCGCTGGGTTCTGCTCCATGGCGGCCAGGACGCCCTTGCAGGCCTGAGGCCTAACGCCTCTATGCTTCTGGGTTGGGCTCAGTGCTGACCGGATTCATTTTCCACTGGGGAGTGTCGGGTCCTGGTCCCACAAGTGCTTCCCCATCTGGGAGCTAGAATACATGGGGAGGAACATGGACGTGGTTACATCAAGCCACCGTCCCACAATGCAGCAGGTGGCCAGGGTTCGAATCTGCCTGTGCAGTCGTGGGGTTTCCTCCAGGTACTCTGGTTTCCTTCAAATGTCCCCACAATGTGATCAAAACCAGTTATTTTGACATGGTGGGGACCATTTTTTTTCTTTCCTTATGAGGGGAAACTGACTGCAATCAAGAAACTAAAAATGTCTTGTCTTGTTTGGTTACTTATGGATAAGGTTAGGGTTGGGTAGGGGTTAAGGGTGTTATGGTTGGGATTAGGCTTTTTCCCCATGGAAAGGAATGGACGGTCCCCACAACGATGTGAATACCAACGTATGTGTGTGTGAGTGTGCCCTGCAGTGGGGTGGTGCCCCGTCCTACGTTATTCCCAGTCTTGTTTCTGGGTTAGGCCCCAGGCCTCCCACAAGCCTGTACAGGACAGTGGTATAGGAGATGAATGAGTTTATTTTCATATACCGCCTTTCACAACACAGCGGCCTCAAGGCTCTTGTCAAGAGTGCGACCATCCATTACTGCATCATTTTTTACAAAATGGTGCTTGAAGTGGGGAGAAGGGAAACTGAGAGTCTCACCTGTTATGTACAGTATCCCGTCTGATACGGGATGCAGCCTCGGCCTTGCGGCAGGCGTCTGGCGAGTCCGGCGATTAGCGGGCTTGGAGCCGCGGAGCGGGCCACAGCCAATGACTGATAGGAGGCGCGTCCCACGGTCGTCCAAAGTGGAACAGCCCCTGCACGTGTAGGGGTGCTATAAATGCCCCCCTCAAAACACAGAGTGTCCAACTTTAGGTTTCAGGCTTATAAACAGCTTGTCAAAATTGCCGACGTGTGTCTAGTTAGGCGACAGCTAATTACCTGATGAGCTCACCCCTCCTGGGGGGGGGGGGGGCCGCCCACCTCTGGTGGCGAATGCCGGGCCCCCCTCCCAAAATGGAATCCTCCTACTCGCAGGCCGGGGACGCGTAGGGGTTGGCTGGCTACGCCGCGCCGCAGTCTAGTGTGACACCACTGGGGGGTTTTTGTTTTGTTTTTAGAATTCATCCCCAAAATAACCACACATTAACAATAAACACATTGGAAAATGGAGCACTCTCCTCCTGACATACACACCCTGCACACGACTGTAAAGATTAGAGTACAGGATATGATGTATAGTAAAGCATCACTATTCTAACTCTGTGTGCCAGGGGGTCTCTGAGTGCGGGGGGGGGGGGGCATCCCGGCCAAAAACCAGAGCGGAAGG
>JAODKM010000025.1:17525594-17545863 GCA_026780845.1 Petrocephalus sullivani
AGAGGGTGGACACCCCCCCCCCCCCCCCCCCCCTCATAGTATATGCAAGGGGATTTTCACTGAAATTAACTCAAAGAAGTATTTGATGTAAATGGAAGGATAGATTGAAACCGATGTCAAATACACCAAATAAGGTGCTCCTGCCATGTCGATACTAACATTTTTGCGCAAGAAAATTACACTTCCTTGCATTATTTATGTTATGACCCGGGCAAAGCTGTCTGCTTCTCTCGTCGGGAACTTGTTAAGCTCTCGGAAGGAGATGGCTGTTACCATGGAGATCTTCATTACCTTGGGGGTCTCCTTTCACTGCTGGTGGAGACGTATGACAAGCCCGTGCCACCAAGAATGGAGAGAATCTAGTAATTCTACACAATGCACAACTCAAACCAGACCATGTAATTGCTACAGTAACACATCTGTCCACATCTGTCTGCCGTCTATCTTCCATGGATGTCTTCCTCAATGCCTGATCTATCCTTGAGTGGTCAGACTCAGAATCACTTACTCTAATGTTAATCAGTTACTTTAATGCTGCTATGTACACACATACCAGAATTCTTTGCGCCCCACCAGCATAACAAAATATCATATAGGGAAAAAAAACGAGAAACATTTACACCATACGTAAAAACAGGAAGACAATACGGAATGTACAGAAGGCGATTATACATAAAACACAGTGCAAGACATCTTAAGACAATAATGTGACGCTGCATCACCCATAAATAAAATGAGTGCCAGAACCGAAAAAAGGTTGTTCATTGTAGTGCAAGTCTGTAAGTTGAAGTGTTATTGCAATATGGCGCATGTATTATGCCAGACCATGCAGAGAATGATCAGCAATGCACAGCTGCGTGTGGTGTTTTTGGCTTCAGAGTTTTCCATATCCTGGGCTTCAGTAGCGTAAACAGCTCCCGTCTCTGTCACTCACCTGAACCCCGTGTAGCTATAGGTACAAGAAGCAAATGTGGGTATTTTCGGGCCTGCGATGAACTGCCAAGTTCACCGGTGTCTCCTGCAATGTGCCCTGTTCTTTTTGGGAGAGACTACAGATTCACTTCCATTATGTTCTGGGTAAGTGGTTGTAAGTGGTTATTCAAGGTGGAATATGGTTTTGGACTCTGGCGAGGTTGGTGCTGTGTACGTTAGGAGCGCCACAGTTTATCTTGTTGAATGACTGTATGGGATATCCCTCCGGAGGGCTAGCATGTCGCTCCACTTCATATACTCTCCGGAGCTCGACTCCCTGACAACGGAGAAAAGTCCGCTGAAACGGGAGTCCGTGTGTACAGGGCCGCCACGCATACGTGGAGCGCGTGTCAGGCCTGTGCGGTTACCCTCCAGAGTTAAAAATAGCAGAGAGTCAACACTGGAAGCAAAACAGTGTGCTGAGGAAGGAAATTGTTAAATACTAGCTCAGACTACCAAAGTCGCCGAGTGCCTTGACAGGTCTTCCAGCTGTCCTAGGTAACGGGCTAAATTGATGCTCATAATTACATGCTTTAAAATGGACTCCATCCATTTCTCTAGACATGGGCAGAGGCCAAGTAAGAGCCGTACACAGAAAGTGGAAGACGCAACCTCTAGAATACAATTTTATCTCTGAGTCTAAAAGCATGGTATTATTGCTACATGGGATCAAAAGCATAATGGAAGGGAAACCAAGTCCATGCGAATAAAGAAAACCATAATAATTAGACTTCTGAAACCTCAGTTTAGTTGATTAATGGACCGGTCGCACTTTCTCTAGACATGGGCAGAGGCCAAGTAAGAGCTGTACACAGAAAGTGGAAGACGCAACCTCTAGAATACAATATTATCTCTGAGTCTAAAAGCATGGTATTATTGCTACATGGGATCAAAAGCATAATGGAAGGGAAACAAAGTCCATGCGAATAAAGAAGACCATAATAATTAGACTTCTGAAACCTCAGTTTAGTTGATTAATGGACCGGGCGCACTTGACATACGCGACAAAGGGAGCCGTCCATCTGCCAGGGAAAGGCTTCATCATTGCTGTTGATGCTCAGTACAAAACCCCGAATGCAGTTTGCCAGCCTCCTATGATGTTCCAGTATGGAGCATGACTTAAAAGCAAGTATCTGCCCAGTGATTGCTGTGACAACAATGGGCACTCATATTCCCAATCTGGTATTCGGGAACCCATTGTTGTCCACGTTTTTCCCGGGAGCTGGGTGGGAGCAAAACCGTGGACCGGCTGTGGGTCTCCAAGGACCAGATTTGGAAACACTGCTCTCTATAACATATAGCTTTATTCCACAATTCAGTTTGAGGTATGCCTTTTGAGTCCCGCGGTGATCAGTAAAAACACCATAGTTTGCCAAAAATTCACCCAAAACACATAATCATTCGAGATGTGTTCAGAGAGGAACATGCCGGCGCCATGGAACGACTGAGATTGTAGGCACGTTATGGGCTGAACTATTAACAGGTGCTGATAGTGGTTTTTTTTTTTTTAACTTGCTACACTCAGTATTAAAATAGCCTCCGTCTGAATGAGGCAACTTGACCTATTAAATATCATTGTGCTGGTTTGAAGGTCTGTCGCTGGTCATTCGGGAGAACCTGACGGCAAGTTCAGCGGCCTGGGCTTTCTGTGGAGATGTTTGTGTTTCTACCCCCAGATTGAGGTTAGCGCAATGACCTTCATCTGTCCCCCCTCTGCCCCCCCCCCCCAACCCCCAACCCTCTGGTAGACTGGCTGGTCCTTCAGAAAGTAGGCTATGAAAGTGCTTTACATCTGTGTATAACGGATGAGCCCTACTTTGCAGGGCAGACCCAATTACAGAGTAATGACCAGCAGCGTGTGTGTGTGCGTTGGGGGGGGGGGGGATGGTTAAATTTATGACTACTACTGGAGCACACTTTGTCATCCTAGCCTCATTACTGGACTAGTTCTCCTGGTAGAGGGGGCTAAATATAAACATGTCTTCTCCTGCGCAAAGAAACTCACAAGGTCACCAAGAAGAGCGAGTACCTTCCTTATCGTGGGCCATCTCACTTTAAGCAGCCAGATTTTTCCTCTTTGTTGTCTGAGGGGTGCACGGATGACACTTAATGGCGGTCCCGAAATTAAAACATTCACATGTGCACCTCATACCCTTAAATAGCCAGTGTGCCATGTATACGATTTACGGAAGGAGCCCGGCTATTTTCGGCTGCCCAGAGCAGTGGCATTCTAAGCTGCCTGGTAGCGGGTGGAGCCAGCGGCCGTTTCCACGACCTGCTAACGTGTGTTCACAGCGAACACTGAGCCCCCCGCCTAGCTCATTTGGACCATCTTTTGGATTCTCTTTTTCAGTGTGTCAGCATTAGAGGGTGGGGGTGAAGCAGAGCTTTGCCATTTGAAACACTGCCGGGACCCCCCCCCCTCCCACTCCCGCCTGAGTGGCTCCACCAAGACCCAGCCTGCTGCTAATTTACTTTAATTAGGACTTAGTCTTTATCAGGTTTTCCCTTGCAGCAATGTCGCCCTCTCCTGGGGAGTCTCAGCAAGGTCAGGCTGAGGGGAAGTTGCCCACACTGCTTTGAAATAAATCAATTCTATGCTCGATTACCACTATTGGCCCAAATTACTTGAGAGCCCAGCTATGCAGCTGGCGTACGATAAAAGCTCTAAGTAGTGAATCCTTTTGGTAAAAATAAATCACAGAGCGGCTGTTGCATTTTGATCAGATGTAAATATTCTAAGCTTCGCGATATTTTTTTTTAGCAGGATTTCCTATAATTCTGGTGGCTTATGGTCTCAAATGAAGGATTAAGAAGTATTAAGTGCTTGGTAAGCTGGATATCTTGCCCGGGGGTTGTGCTAAGTTTGTAAAAATGCCTTTTAGCGAGTTGCCCTCCTCGACCTGTTGGAGAGTAGTGTCAGGAAAAAAATTCTAAAAACCTATGTTCTACACTGCGAATGGGAATACTAAAAAGATTACTGTACTCAGAAATCCCTTAATGTGAGCAACATGGTATCTTTTAGCTAGTAAAATGCTAAGTTGGTTATTCAGCGATTGATTTCCTGCTTATATATGTTCATTCACTCTAGTTGCTTTGTTATATTATTTCTCAAAGAAGGTTTTGTTAGATCTTCCAGTTAAGTACTTTTATACTTTGAACTGTGTTGAATGCTGCCACTGCCAGTGTTGAGGGTCCATCTCCATAGCAACCTTGGAGTCTATTTCATTGTACATGTGCAGTGGCTGCGGCTTGAGGGGTCTCTTGTTGTATTGATCGGTCCACTGGATTTTCTCTGTGGTCAAACACCCAAATAGTTTGTCTTCCACTCCTTTCTCTCTTTCACTGAAATTGCATGTGCGTAAGCTGTGTTTCTGGGAATTTGTCCTATCATCAGCAACAAAACAAAAGCATGGGAATGTCTAAGTAAATCTGTGGTCTTATCTTACTCACAATTCTCTGGCTCACTCATTGGCTTCCTCATTGACTCCCTTATTTGAGTTTACTCATTGGCTTCCTCATTGACTCCCTTATTTGAGTTTACTCATTGGCTCCCTCATTTCTTCCTCATTGGCTCCCTCGTTGCTTCCTCATTGGCTCCCGCATTGGCTCCTGCATTGGCTCCCTTATAGGCTCACGCATTGCCTCCCGCATTGCCTCCCGCATTGGCTTCCTCATTGGCTCCCACATTGGCTCCCTTAGAGGCACACGCATTGGCTCACTCATTGGCTTCCTTTGGTCCTGTGTACTGGTTTGGTATGTCTGGGAGAAGTAGGGGGCTGTGCTAGACCTGTTTCATTTAAAACTTCAAAGCATGATCCCTCCATATCGTAGTAATGATTCCATCTGGTGTTCTTTTAAGGCACAGAGGTCCCTGATACTTTACGGTGCTTTCAGGCGTGCTCAGATCGGATGCTGTGAGGTTATTGATTTTTCTTTCCTGTGATATCATCACTATACATTACTATCTACTATAGGTGGAGTTTGCATGTGGAGGAGATGTCTTGCTTACGTCATGTGTGCATACATGACCTATTATTCTATCTTCCGATAATGTACCAACAAATCGCTTATGTAAAGGTGCAAGATGCCAGCATAGAACATCATGCAATGCTGATATAGCCAATTAGTAGCAACTTCGACTAAGGCGATTGGGGGGCATTTATCCTCTTTTTTAATGTTTAAGTATCCAGTTGGCTAGGTACAGGGAATAAGGCAGAACACTAGTGATCTGTATTCCGTCCACCACAAGCTCAACACCCATATTGACTAAGGGAATTGTATTGTTCAGTTTGTCCCTATATGTGGCCAGGTTGGATCACGTTTCCTACACTTTCGCACAGGTGAAGCTCCCTTTCCCGATCGAGCAGATCACGGACCTTCCACGCAACGACTTCCAGATGATGATCAAGATGCACAAGCTGACCTCGGAACAGCTGGAGTTCATCCACGACATCCGGCGCCGGAGCAAGAACCGGATCGCGGCTCAGCGCTGCCGCAAGCGGAAGCTGGACTGCATCCAGAACCTGGAGTGTGAGATTCGCAAACTGGTATGCCCGCGCAGAACGCCCAAACGCCCAGCCCTCGCCGCCGGGCAGCTCTAGGTGTGAGTTTGGTTAGAATGTCGCAGTTTAGCCCGGAGTAAATCGGAGTATACTTGTGAAAGTGCAGCAGTTTGGTCCAGGTTATAGTCACATCACAATAAAGTGCTGGCAATAGAAATGTAACCATTTACCCAGAGTATACAGAATAAAAATGAAACGTATTGGCCCAAGGTACAAGAACTGAACATGGAACATTTTGGCCAAGAGAATATTCAATAAGTCTGGGCCAGATTTTTGATGTGGAAATGTAACAATTTTGTAGGGGATATATAGTCAATGTAGACAATATTAATGTCTATAGTATTTGCAACCGAAGTGTAATCGTTTGGCCAAAGTATAGATTACGTTATACTGAAGCCCAAAGCATAGCTAAAGAAAATGAAACATTTTACCTCATAATATACATAGTGGAGATACAACATTTAGCACAAAATACACATAATAAAATTGTATGTATGTTTTCTATTTCTATTTTTTGCCTGATATTCTTTTTTGTTATCTTATTTTTTATTTATCCTTTATATGTTATTAACTTTGCTTATTACTTCACTAGAAATGCTCTCAGGGAAGCTCATGTTTTTTGCCAGCATCTGCTGCAGTATGGTGTACTGCTGGGGGCTTGATAAACAGACGCTGATTCAATCCGTGCACGCGTGTGTGTGCGTGTGTGTGTGCGCAGGTGTGCGAGAAGGAGAAGCTGCTGACGGAGCGTAACCAGCTGAAGGCCTGCATGGGCGAGCTGTGGGAGAATTTCTCCTGCCTGTCCCAGGAGGTGTGCCGTGACGTGCGGCTCAGCCCCGAGCAGGTCCAATCCCTGCATCGTTACTGCCCGTTCCTGCACACCGGGGACCCCGGCGGCAGCCGCTCCTCCGCCTTCACCGACGACGCCGCAAGCATCGACCTCACTGCCAACTCAGATTCCCCCACTCCCGAGCCAGGCTGCCGTGCGTCTCCTTGTCCCTCTGACAGAAAGCTGGCCTCCAGCCAATGGGAGCCAGGCAAGGGTGCTGATTGTCTGGGGGGCATGGCAGAGGGGGAGGAGCATGGCGTAGGCCCGCCTCTAGTGGGCGGGCCCTCATTCGAACAGTGCAGTCAGACTGTAACTGTAGATTTTTGCCAGGAAATGACTGATAAATGTACAACCGATGAACAGCCCAGAAAAGACTGTACCTAGCAGCGATGGGGGCGACTCATTTTTACCTTTGATACATTTTGTCGCTATTCTGCTTGTGCTGTTTTAAAGGTTGACACTACAGTTGTCTTAACAACAGCAATACAACAGTTTTCCGGGTGTCCTTTTGTAAACCGTGACAAAGTGGAGCCTGCTATCGTCAGAATGGTGCTAATCCTTGCTCTCGCAGGGAACCCTGTTTTTAACTCGACCTTTTTTTCTACATACAGCCAGACTCAAAGGACCTAAGTCCTGCAGCATTTTTTTGTATCCCCTACCCCCGCTCTCTCACTTTCTTCCTGCCCCCCCCCCCTGTCTAACTTTCTACCAGAAACCCTTTTTTCATGGCAGTTTGATCTCAGGAAATCTTCTGAATGTGCAGCATTGTTTAAAAATTAAAAAAAAAAAAAATACAGATTCTGTACTTTCAAGAGTTTTATACAACAGACTAAATGTTTCGCTCTGTTTACTGGAGTTCTTAACTTGTATTGTACAGATATTTGTATTTAAACATTCCTCTCTTGCCTTTACAGCCCTAGAGGGACGGACGGAATGATAGAGCGCAGAGTGTGATTGCCGGTCACATACGCTGTTCCCACTCCCAATATGTGTGCGCACACAAACACACACACACGTGCACAAGTTTGACAAATTAAGTTGGAAAAAGGCATGGTTTGTGTACATATCTCCACATTAAAATGTGATTAATATTACAAACATCAGCAATATCCCTATCTGTAGAGGGTGTTTTATACTAAATTAAGTAATGCATCTTTTTCTGTTGCCACTTAAACACACAATTGGATATTTATAACCTCAGCTCACTAGGTATTTATACACACTCAAACACACACTTAATCCCCGTTGTCATAAATTAAACTCTTGTTAGGCAATAGTGTTCTAGACCCATAGTGTTTAAAGCTAAACCTGAAATACATATTTCAGGTTGGTTTTGTAGGTCCTTGGTGTTATTCTATAGCTACGTCAAGGTGAGCGGAAAGTAATCGGAAACAGTCTCGAGCTCGACATATGCCAGCTATTTATTTGTTCTCATTGGCTAAAAGTAAATTTTGGTAGGTTCTCCGTTTCGCTTCAGGGAGTTTACGTTGAGTTTTCCTGTCCCGACGGATTTGCAAATAAAGCACCACAACTCTAGCACTTAAAAAACAAAATAAATAAAAAAAAATGTATGGTATAAGTTGGTAAGGTGAATATTGTAGATGAAGAATGAAGGGTAGATGCAGAAAATGAGACTGTCAAAGTAGTGATTACAGATTTCCATAGTGTTGAATACATTTTTCATATATATATTTATAGCTATAGTCAATTTAGCACCCTTCTCAGTCATTTTAACTCATAGTTGCCCTGTTGTTCAATTCTAAACATTTAAAGCTGAAAATATTAGCTATATAAGACATATTGCACATGACAAATAAATGTCACTCATAATCTGGTTAACCAATCACTGTCGAGAGCCATGAAATAGTAATAATAATAGTGTTTATAGTGAATGAAAGTTACAATTAATTAAGCTGGTATTTAAGTGGATTGTGGAATGTTGACTCAGACTTTATCAGTTGTTAAGTAAATGTAGGGAAGATGTATTAACATAGACCTTATGCTGAAGACAATGGAGGAACTCTAGGAGCAGCTGTGAAAGGAAATTTTGTCCTGATTTATTATCGATGATGGTTTGGTTAAGGTCTGGAATAGGAGAATACTGCAACTGGGGTGCAGGTGTATGAATCTTGTGGTTGCATAGCTAAGATGACACATTTTTCCATGGGGGTGCTAACCACTCTGAATCGCTGTACATATTTAACACATAGAGATACGTAAGACTGAGATTCTCTCAACTTTCAGCCTCAGAGAAAAATAATCGACTTTCGTGTGTTTCTCTCAGCTTCTAGTTACTCCCTTTCATGTTCATCCTGTTGCTTTAGTAAGACACAGTAGCAGTCAATTAAAGGAATGTACATAGGAACGAGACCATGCAGTTAAATGAGACATACCAAAACATATATTGCTTTTTGTGTTTTGAATTCAGAGTATAAGCTTAGTGTATAAGCTTTCACCGGAACAGTACACGCTCAGTGACTTCTGACAGGCGCACCCAGCTGACAAACTGGGAGGTCGCGTTCATAAACCATCAAAGTTTCTCCTGTACCGAATTCTATAAGCTACAGATTATTCCAATTTACTGTTACTACCACTTGCAGTATTATATTAATGCTGGAATAGCAGCTGGTGCATAGCAATCTTTTTCTGGTCCGTAATATATGTTAAGTGTTTGAAGGCCTTTCCTCATCTTCGATCTACTGGAACATTATCTGGAATCCCAGATGCGTAGGGACTGGTATTTATGGGCCGGGCAGTGGAAACATTGTATTATTGAGGTAGTGTCAGTACAGAACAGGACCTGTCCTGGTAAATGTGGTCCTGGACACACGGCAAAGCTGGCAGAGCCAAATCCTCTGAGAGTGCGTTCGACCACGACAGCTTTAAATTCCTGCGGCTTTCTGAGCTCTGTCACTCCATTACCTCAGTTCTACATGCAAAAGGGAAATGGCGCAGAATCCAGTCCTCACCTCCGATCACTGCCACCTCGCGTTCCAAAGAAGCACATTCTCCTACCGTGTCCAGACAATGGCGAGTCTGGTTCTGCTTCTAAAGTCCAGACATCCTTGTAAAATAATCGTCTCAGGGTGCCAATTAAATATTGTTTTTTTTGTTTTTTTTTTTATCCATTTTTGATTTTGGAACAGACTTTTCTACTGTTAATTGGTTGGGATCTGTTTTTGACATATGGCTAGCGAATTGCTTCTGGAATTCTCAAAGCCAATTATCTGTAACGGAACTTCGGAATTTGATTTGCACAAGGTAGTTGGGCATCGACAAGGGCTAAATCAACTATTGTTTTGGAGCAAAACCCTCTAGAAAAGAATTCATAGTATTAGTAGTTGGTGTAGAGGAAAAGAAAATGTACAGACACCAAACATCCTGTCAATGCATGAATTGGAATGATTCAGAGATTAATCCAAAGTGGATTAATATTCTGACATAAACGTTCGTAATGTTGAACACTTTATGTTTGTAATCAAACATAAAAATGGCTCTCACCAGATTTCAGTGCAATGTTTTTTTTTGCTTTGTTTTTCCTTTTAGTATGTTTTCAAATTAAGTTTGAGCTGCTTCTGGAGAGAACGAAAAGCTATTTTGTTGTATTTGCCTTTTCATTTTAAAAAACTTTTACATTTACTGTTATGCTTACTGAGTATACAATCTGAGATGGTTAAAAAAAAATGGAAACCATGTTTACAAAACCAAGTGTTTAAATACTTTGCCATGTAAATAGAAGTTGCTAGATTTGGTTGGTAGGTTAGTGTTTTGCTATTTGTCTAATATAAAAAGAAGCCCATCACTTACTATGCGTTTCAAATTGTATTTGTGCAAGACGGTTTGTTTCAGAACTATGTGATTATAAGTGCACCTCTTCTGTTTGCCTTAGGGCTTTTAGAGGCCATGTTCATGTCTTTGAGTGAAGTGGGGAGTATGCAAAGGCCACAGCCCCCATCACAGAGATTACATACACACTCACACTTATCTACCTGTAAAATCCGCCATACCTCTCATAACTGGTCAGCGACTGTATCCACAAAGAGCAGGTGTTTTTGTCCACACGCTTCTTACACTTTCTAGGACAATTACTGTATCAGTAGGTTTTGGTGCGTCCTTTTTAATGTCATTTCTCTTAAGCTTTTATTTTTCTGAATGACTCTATTGTGTTAATTTAGCTGAATATGTATAGCTGTTATTTGCATATTCTTTTGCTTAGTTTAGCCTTTTTATCTGAGAAAAGAAAAAAAAAATGTCCTAATGGATTTGGCTTTGTATAACCCGTGTAAATACAATATTGTGCAAAAAACATTCATTTATTTGAATTGTTTAATAATACAGGATTTTTTTGTCTAGATAACATTTCTGTTAATGAATTAAAGAACATATCATGTATACAGTTTATTTTGTTGATTGTTATGAAAAGAGTTTCGTAAATCTTTGCTTCATTGCTCTTTTTTTCTTGTCCTGTCCAAACTAGGTTTTCTAACTAGCCTCATTTGTAAAGGCTGTTAATATTTCTCATTATCACTTTAGATCATTGATTGCAGTATGCACATTTTTTCCACTAAATAAACACGCAGATAACCCAAAGGGTTATTTTAAAAACATAACATCCGTACCTTCACAGCTTTAGTAATGCCCAGTCACTATAGAATATTCTGTTAAAAATGTCTGGATAGTTCAGGTCCAGAAAGTTATTTGCGCATAAAGAGCCACAGTCACAGAGTGCTCAACTGGTTGGTTGAAACAAAATTTTGGGCTGGATCTTTACCATCTGGACCTGAACTCTCCACCTCTGTTGCTGGGAAACACGGTTACCTAACTCCTTTATGGTTGGTGTTTTAATGTATGTTGTAGGTCCCACTGCTGCTCTACCAACCTTTTTGATATCGTACTGCTGTTAGCAGAGCTGGAGTAGTGTTGAAAGATATCAGGGTTATCTTCAAGCAGCAAATGGGGAAGTAGGATTATTGATATTGGTTCATTCGTAGGATTTTTATGGGATGGCTGACAACAATTCATCATTGAGCCACATAATTTTTTTTTGTCCATTCCAAATACCAAATATGCTGACCTTGACTGCAGAAAAAAAATATACCAATACACTTATACAAGAATGGGGTTTAAGGGAGTCACATGACCTTATTACAAAGAGCCAACTGTCTATACAGGCTTTTTTTATGCTTATATGGTAATAATCCCTGGTTATCGTCAGAGGTAGGAAAGAAACACTTACAATGCAGCGAACTTCACTGTTGTTTTACAGTGTGCCTGTCACATTAAACTACATGACCAAACAAGCCTCAAAATAACATGGCAGTTCGAATATAATAATTATCATAAGAGGACAAAACAATAACACAAACTTTATAGCATAATATTTTTCATAATATACTCTTGCAATATCAAATATTACCTATGGTCAGAATTTTCATTAGTATAATAAAAATTTTCAGTTATGAACTAATACTTGTGCAATAAATTCATACGTTTTTCAGAATTTTCCTATAAAGGACCGACAATTTTATTTAAGTCAAACTACAATTTTAATCATCAAAGGTCATTAAAATAAACCTGTATATAAACTATTCTGAAAAAAAATAATAATTGAACACCAAAAATGTACAGAAATTAATAAAATAAAGCTACAAAAAAATTAATTTGAAGGGAAAAAAAGTTGTGCTAGTTTTTATCACTACCTTGTAAGTTAAGGTCAAGAACAGGCTATTTTACGTCTATGAATTATTTGCAGCACTTGTCTTACACAACGAGATCTGAGGCTGCCTGCCGCTTGGCTCTGCTTACCGCGGGCAGGCTCAGTCTACTCAGCACGATGGATGAACTGTCTCTTTTTGAAAACAGTTTGAAATCCGATCCCAAGCTGCTCCTGGAGTGTGGACTGCCAGATCTCTGCATTGGCTTGTTCTCTGACGGCACCAGGCACAAAGAGCCACTCTTCCTCGTAGACGGGAACATGACATCACCCGGGAGGGCATATCGTGCCTCCCCAGGGCCTCTGGAACATCTCGTCCAGTTCTGCATGTGAGGAATATTACGTGCATAGGGTGATATTTCCCTGTGGCCAGCCCGAAACGTTGCTCTAGGGTGTGGCCGGCTGTATCGTTGAAGGTCAATATTCCTGGGTCTCTTGCTGCTATGAAAGTTCTCATCGCTACATGACTGATCAGAGCTATCCAAAGCAAGAGGACCTTGCTTTGCACTTTGGGGAAGAAGAGCATGCGGCATGTACCCTTGGATGGCTTGGCATGGCTCTTTTGGGTACTGATGCATGCTTTCGGACTGAATGATGCCACAGGCTTCGCCGTTATACCTCAGACCTTTGTCAGTCTCCTGGAGGACAGCTGAAGAACCGGGCACTAGACGATGGTTTCTGTGCTCAGCCGGCGCACAGCAGAGAGTCTTATGAATTAGCGGCTCATTTTCACATGCTAACGAGTCTGCAGTCGCAGGTTTCATTCGACCTTCATGGCATCTCTTACCGTTGTAGTCATGACTGTGATGTGCTCCTTTCTTCTCATAAAAACTCGTACAGATTATTTTCACTCCCAGATAAAATACCTCCAGGAGGTTCAGGAAGAGAGAAACACTGGCAATGACTGTCATAAAGGCCATAAAAATGGTTTTCTCTGTCGGTTTGGAGACAAAGCAGTCCACGCTGTTTGGGCAAGGTATTCTCTTGCACTTGTACATGGGCTCCAGTCCAACGCCATACAAGATGTACTGCCCTACTATAAAGCCCACCTCTACCACAGATCTCATTAAGATATGGAAAACATATGTGCACAAGAGTGATCCTCTAAGAGGAGGCTTGGCCACCTTCCACTGCTCCTCTAACATCCTCAGCTTCTTCTCAATCCTGTTGTGGCCAAGCAGAATGGGGTGTATCTCCCCCAGTTCCTCCATCAGCCGAGCTGCCTTCGTCCTCTTCTCCTTTTCCAGAACCCTTAGACGGTAGAGTGCATGGCCCATGTACATAAGAGAAGGCGAAGACACTGAAATGATCTGAAGGACCCAGTAGCGAATGAGGGAGATGGGGAATGCCTGGTCATAGCAGACATTTCTGCAGCCGGGCTGCTCCGTGTTGCAAACGAACTCCCTCTGCTCGTCTTCCCAGACGTCCTCGGCTGCGACACCGAGAACAAGCATCCGAAAAATGAACAGGATGGTCAGCCAGATTTTACCCACTATGGTTGAGTGCGTGTAAACCTCTTCCAGGATACCACCCAACAACTTCCAATCTCCCATGCTCGGTGGTGCATCTTCCAGTGCTGGGAAGAGTCAATTCAAATGCATATTTTAATAAAATAAATCACATCCCTTCTCTGTGTACGTTTTTAAAAAATCCTTAGAGCTAAAAATGATAAAATTGTGCCCCTGAAATAGGTACGTAAAAGAAACGAATGTTAATACATTTTTTAAAAACTCGCTGGATACATCAGCTTACTTTTCAAAAGGGCATGTTGTTCTCTCGTACCAGTCCACGGGCAGTCGTATAGGAATGATGTAGCTTGGGTAAGCAATTGTGAAGAGAGCTGTGCCCGTTTGACACAGTTAAAGCACAGCCCGTTCTCTAGACATAGCTACTCTGAATGAATCCCAGGGTGTAGTATAGCAAGAATGCAGTGATCGATCTTACGCAGATTGCATAATGCCGAATGGCGGCTTGCCACAGCCAATAGAGCATATAATCAGCTATACAACCCAAAGTATGCATCGCTACATCTGTCATTATAGAAGTAGCGTGAGACCATTATTTCCTCTTCACCTTTACCTATCTTTCTCTCTCTTTGTACACAATATTTAAGTCTGGTTATCATTTTTTCCGCCATTGTTTGCAAGTGCCAACATAAAATTAGTTTCATTTGTGTGATATAACTGTCACATCCAGAGAAAATAATCAATGAGTCATGTCCCACTTTATAGTCAGTTACATGAAGCTCTGTTTCGGGATAGGAAATCCATGCTCAGGCTGGCAGAACATTCAGTCTCGTTCAGCGTATCGCTACCAAACCAAAGAAGAAAATCACATCTGAGCACACTGGGCACAGAAAATAAATGCTGATTGTTAGTGTTACGAAGTCTGTTCCTGGCAATGGTCATTAAACTTAGAAATGGTCTAGTTATAATAATACTGCAGTATTCCTTTTCAGAATATTTGTGCATGACGTGATATTATCCTGTATTTGGACTGATTTTACTTGCAACCATCTATCTAGGTATCTATCATCAGCCAAACTAAAGAAAATGACATATAGATGAATCATGTCAATAAACAACCCTTTGTCACTCCCTGTTATAAATTTAGCTGATACTTGTTGCATATAAAGTTTAGTTCGCCGTGCAGATGCATCCCTTCTTTACTTGCCTGCGGTATATAAAGTAACAGGCCCAGAACATATTAACCAACACCCCTAAGATGCAGCTCTATCACATTCAGATGGACCCGGCTCTCTACACCAGCATCTGCGTGACAGCTACATGCCCGTGTCAAATTACCAGCTTGCCCCCTGCAGGCGTTTAATTAACTTTCCATTGGACAGTGTTTCAGGTTGATGGCAGATTGAATTGATTTTGATTGGAGGGAGGGACGTAGGAGCATATGCCAGATGTCACCCTGCGTAGCTGTGTTACCAGCGGCATTATTAACGTGCCTACCTATATTCAGGAATCATGGTCTGGCTTTTATTTTAGTATAAATTGTTTCTTTGCCATTCGTTGATTGCAAATGCATAATGATGTCAAAACAATGAGTAAAACTTAGCGGCAGCTCCCAGTTCTTCTCTTCTCATCTTTATAATCACACATATCTTTTTATCGTTCCTGGGACAGCAAGACGGTTATTTACATTGGAATGTAAATGTTTTCTGTCTAAAAAATGGGTATAGGAAATATTCACCATGACAGTAAGCTCCTTTATGCTGACACAGAGCATGTAGGAAACAATGAGACTCTTTCATCGAGCTAACAATGACGTTAACAATGACGTTAACAATGACGTTAACACTGTAGTATTCACGTTGACTCCTCTGACCTTTCTTTTGCTTTCCCAAAGAGGTAATAATGGCAATATTGTGACTATGTAGTTCTTTATTTTTATTACTATTAGGTCTCCAGCAATAAAGATATTAGGATATTGTAGTTTATTCACCCCGGCGGGGTGGGGGGGATCTCTTTTCGCCTATGCCATCTCGCTCACTAAGAGACACGCAGAAAGATGGTGGCCAGCTTCAAAGTGTAGGGTCAGCCTAGCGTACAACACCCCTAGGGCTATTGGGTGTTACTGCACTTCCTTAGGGGCCCAAGAGCGACATCAGTTTTCTGGTTCTGGGATTCGAACCGACGACCTTCTGATCACGGGAAGCAAGTGAGCACTGTTTGCTTATGTGCACTGGTCCTGAGCAGCAGTATCTTGTCCTCCAGGGTGCTTATCCTTTGCAGCAGGGCAGCCCGGTCCTGTTGGGCCTGCTCCTCCACCTGCCGGCGAGCCTCCTGGACCTTCCCCTCGCACCAGCGATCCATCTGTGCAGAGACAGCCTGGAAGAAGTTTTGCATCTCCTCCACTCCATGCGTGCCCTCATGCCCAGGTTGGGGAGGGGCACAGATCCCTGCTTCCCCCGCGTTCTGCCCCGGTAGCCCTCCCCGGGAGTCCTGATCTCTCCGGCATCCTCTGCAGTACAGCTCCTCGATCAGAGAGGGGCTGTGGGGCCCGCACACCTGGTCCTCGCCTTTGTGCCTGACTCCAGCTCCATACAGAACCGGATCCTTCTGGCCCTGATGGAGACTCTGCCTTTTGGGTCGGACCGGAATTTCTGGCAGTGGCTCATTCAAGGAGACGACCATCTCTTGACTCCGGTCGTTTGCTGAAACATCGCAAGAAATTGAATTATCTCATGTACCCGAATTGATTACTCAAGCAACATACAGTTTATCAAAAACTATTAAAACTCACTCATTAACATTAGCATACATTAGCAGACACCTGTCTCACTGGCACAATAACTCAAAAAGCATTTTATGGGTGAAGACCAGCAACTGGTCAAAATGAAACATATAACACTGTAACTGAAGGAGCAAAGACAGCTGCCTGAAATTTTACTTTTTAATACATTTTACCCTAAAACAAGTTTATTCTCCTGCTGAGAAAAAAATGCAGTCCTCCCCCTTTCTCCTGGCTTTTCATTTGCCCCCGCAAAGCGAAACCCCAGAATGCATCCTGCGCCCTAGTCGACATGCATCCCCTAGTGGTACAGTGCTCTTATAGCGCTCTCATCATGTACGTTTCCCGCCCACTTCCTTACCAGATGGGGCTTGTGTACCACCATGGATCTTCCGCGGGCACAACTTCCCAGATGCTGCTGTCTGGGCACCTCCTGGGAGATCAGGCAGTGCAGCAGGGCACCCAGCTTCCAGCCCGGTGGAGACCTCTACACAGGGTGCTTGCTGCTCTCTGGAGAGGGACGCCTCCATGTCCTGGATCTTCAGCTGGCACCATGTCCTCATCTCCTCAACCATGGCCGCCTGTGAACGTTGACCTTTGCATGTAAGTCTGTGGCACTCTGCCCCAATGAGTAATGCACTATCGACTGATCCTGGCCCTCAAATTACTGTTGCCATTTCTTTTTGCTTTCCAGTTCGTCATTCCATCTCAAACTCTTCGCTAAGCTGATTAAAGCAACAAACAGCATGATATTATAAGGGACTGCAGAACTTTTGGTATTAGCCAACTGGGCTATTTCAATCAAAACATGTAGTCCCATGTGTAATTTTATTACTAGCTAACAGGCTGCTGTTCAGTGTCTTGGAGTTAGCCTTTGTCTAAAGTGCTCGCCAATGTGCGTGTGCGAGCTTCATGTCAGGCCCTACTTTATTTGAGTGACCATGTTCCTGAGCCAGAAGTTTGGTACCACTTTACAATATGGCTCCCGTTTGCCAGGTCACACTGGCTTCTAATGAAGAGACGCCCCTGTTAGCGAGTTACAAAGTGTTTCAACTTAATAACCTGATCGTAAACCATTCATAAACCATTTTTAACGGTAAAAGTGGTACCAGAAGTTTAAATGGGTAGCATTCGCCATTTATTCCCGTGAACACAAAGACAAGGAGTCTGACTGAATGCCACAGGCTTTGTATTTCCTGCATGTCCTAAGCGCTACAGTCACCCGCCCATTCTGAAGTGTGCCGTCATGTGAAAAAACACCACTTCTACCTGTCTCCTCTCCTCCTCCAGAAACCTATGCGCAGTCCTCTGGTCAATCCGGCCACGGCATCCTGTTCTCTCCAGCGCCAGCTGCTTGCGGTTGCTCTTGTCCAAAACTTTGATCTAGCCTCGTCCAATCAAAGAAAGCGTTTCATCCACAGTGCCTGGGTGATCGTTCTAGCGCCTTGACAGTAACAGACGAGTTTACAGGGCAAGGGAGTGCAGGGGAGTGCTTTCGAGATTTAGTCAGACTGGATACTGACATTGAGTATCAGAGGGAACAGATACAACGTTATACATTTAACCATCTCACTCCTGTCACTTAAAACATCATTTTTATTACCTATAATTCAAGAATTCAATGGCATTTGTTTTACAGTCAGACTATAATCTGCAGTGAAGTCAAAGCTGGTCAACGCCACCAAAAAATATATAAAATATAAAAACCATAAGTGATACTGAAAAAGTAAGAAAGAGAGATAAAACAGAGGAAAACAACCGATGGGCGTATAGCACAAACTAAGTGGATGGTGCGTGTGTAGGGTGTGAGTGTTAAATTGAATCGGTATAGATTACAACGGCAGCTGCTCCTGCTGCAGGGTGAGACCTGCATAACCTGAAGGCCTACCTGGAGCTGGTTCCTCTGCTCTGTCTCCCTCAGCTTCGAGTACATCTGCTCCTGGACAGTGTGAATCTCTGACTTAATCAGTTCTGTGGTGGCTTCCAGCTGGTTCTCCAGTTTGCTAATGAGGGGCTCGCAGCAGCAGCCTTTCACGGGGGCCTGAAACGACCCCACTGCCGTTTTTTAACGTAGCTGCAGTTTCTTTTTTATAGTAGCTAAGCAACCATAGATGACGCAAACGTTAAAGTGTCTAACCTTTCCAGCACTGAATCGCATCTGCACTTACCTGCATGATCCTTCCATCCACGCCGCGGTAAAGGGTGTAAAACTGGTAGGCCCTGACGTCGTGCGGAGGTTGGGGGGGCAGAGGAGGGGTCGTGAGTTTGCTCATCCTGTGTGCGTTTTTTTCTGGCCTGTCCTTCATCTCGGAGCTGGGATCCAATAGGGAGGGCTGAAACAAAAGTGTTTTACTGGACCATTCAGACAGAGGCTTACACGCTTATTCTTAAGTGTCTCCGCACTTTCCAGAAGAGGGCGGTCTGTGTGTCTGTGTTTCCTGAAGGCAGTACAGAATCTACGACCTGGATTTACTACCCATCCACCTTCCAACCGCTTGTCCAATACAGGGTAGCTGGGAGCTGCGTCAGAGAGCACGAGGAAAGGACGTATCCTGGACAGGATACCGGTCCATCTTGTCACGGGTAATTTAGAAATTCCAGTACATTGATGGAATGGAAGTGACACAGGGAGCACATATATGTACAGAGTGGTGGGATTCGATATGCAGTACTAGTGTGAGCCACTGACCCAGGGTGGCGCTGTGTTCTGTGCGGGTTGTTTTGCAAACCGCTCTGCCGCAGCAGTGCTAGATCTAGCGACTTTTCAGACCCCTTTAGTGATTTTTTTTTTCCAAAAAGCGCCTAGCGACATATCTGACAAACCTTAGCTACTCTCTGTACAACGTTGTCGTAGCCCTGCTACTACACCTGGTGTCCTGCCGAATTATGCTGCCTTGTCGAAACTTGGTACCGTAACGCAAACTGACAGTTATGTCTATCGAACAGTGCTACCTTATCGAGCAAAGCTACCATAAGGCTGCACTCGCTCGATAGGTAGGTAGCGCGGTTCGTCAGAACACCGGCCGCGCCTCCCAGAGGGAGCGATCCCCGGGGCAGCCCGGCTGCGGAGCTGATCTCTCTGACAGACAGACACGTGAAAATGAATGATATGCGCTAGTGCCTGCAGTCAAATCGACTGACTAATCAGAAACCTTTCTACTCATTTATCCCTACCCATTTATTATTAACAGTTAATAACATTTCCCGTGCCCTTGCTACATTGACCAAGCATTGTTCTTTTGCAAATGCACATTTTGTTCTGGAAAATATGCACGTAGTTTAAAAAGTAACTGCAATTTTAAATGGTTTTTGTGTTAGTTATGTTAATAGCCTGTGATTTTCCAGTGATTTTTCCAGTACAGTGGTAAATAATATAAATGAACATAAATAGAATATATGATAATAAATGAAATAGTTTGAGCTGTGTCAAACTAAAGTAGCCCATATGAGTGTTAGTAGGAGAAAAGCGAGCACAATGCGCTGGCACTTGAGTGAACGTGAATGTTACATAATTTGTATCGATATGCAAATTACTGTGTGACGTCATCTGGTGATATGTAGCGCCTTTCTGGGTACAGTTCAGCGACTTCTTGCAACACTGTGCTCGTCACTGGCTGTAGATCTGTTCTCCTCTTAGGCCATGAGATACAGCTCAGATTGCAGTAGCATTTTTAACGTTAAGTTTATCCCTGTGCTGTGTGTATACTATCACCTGTATGTTTGGAATCACGAGTTGATCAGGGGCAGCGAAATACATCTTCTACTCAGAAATACCACATTTAATTGTTAAAGCTCTGCCATTGTAGTTAAAGTTATCAATCTGTACATAAATTGGTATGTGAAATTATTAGGGCTGTCGAAATTAACCCGGATTAATCCAGCGTCGTGATTAATCCGATTAAATATATTAACGCATTTACCCCATCTGCAGCGCAGAATGACTCA
>JAODKM010000025.1:17565870-17586290 GCA_026780845.1 Petrocephalus sullivani
TGTATAATCTCAGCATTACCTCCCTTGACTTAAACTCCACACACCTAGAGATATACCCCAACATCCTATTGGCCTTAAACTGTTTAATTGTCCAGACTGACTGTTACACTGTCAGTCTGGAACCTGGCTGTCGTCGATCTGCGCAGACGCCCTGCTTCTGACACAGGCGCAGTTTGCTGGAGGGCCAGGGTTAGCTGAATGTGAGTCTCCTGATTGGCCTGTGGTTCATGTGCCAGCCATCGCCACTCTGCTGCAATGATATATTATGGGATATTATGCCGCTTTGGCATTAAGCAGGTGTCAGGGTTTTTGAACTAGAACACAGGAGATGCTGGCCAAGATCTTACCTTGGATTGATCAATTTGTTGTGCTTTGTCCATGTCTATATCTGAATGTCACTCAAATACAAGGGGTGGAAATTTTAACCGGGATATTTCCCCGACATGCTGGGAAGGTGATAGAGAGCTGGAAGCGAAATTTCGTTTTTTTTTGGAATGCTTTTCTTAGGAGGAGTTACACTGGTGGTCTCTGGTAAAGGGGTCTTAACCGACGTAGCACTGTTATACGTTCCTATAAAAATAGCTTTAGATTGTCTCTCCTATGTGCTGTGTTATAAAACGTTAAATGACTATCACATAATCCGATCCATCTTACGACTGCTTGCGATTTCTTATCCGTAAGGTTGGTGTGAGGCTGGAGCCTATCCCAGCTCGCAGTGGGAACACAGCAAAGGAGCAGGAATCTTGGACAGGAATTTCGAGTAAAAGTGCCAAAGACAACCGCCAGGAACAATGTAGTGCCTAATTCCACTGCCATTTCACCTTTGCTGCCAACGCCTTTCAGCATACACCTTTTATTTGACTAATTTGTATTTCACAAAGTAGGGTAACTTGTTCAGAATGAGTCATACTGCTTATATTTAAGGTCACATTGGAGTTTCATGTGTATGTCAATGAGATGCATTTTCAAACCACTAGAAAATGTAAGAGAATACAATATTCCATCCTGCTTTTTGTTGTTCAAAGAGTAAATATCAAAGTGACTTTTCATGTTCAGCCTCCTGGAACTTTTAAAGCCACCTTAATCGTACCGATGTGCTTATTTGCACTTAGGGGACTTGATTTGTTTGAGATCTCAATCTTGAAGATCATCTAGACAATCTTTGCTCCACCAGCTGGAGTCCGCAAAGACTACCTGAACTGGAATGGACGCCTCGACTAAGCTACTAAGCTCTACTAAGTCCTGCAAATAGTCAGATCACGGTCTGCTGCGAGCATTTGGTGAGGCTCCCTTCTCACGTCTCCTATATACGTGCCTTTGCTTCAGACCTTCCAATACTGGGCCTACATTGCCATAATCCTGATTCTGATGCTGTGTTGTCTACTGCCATCCACCGTATGACCCTTTGTTAATGTGACTGAGCTAGCCAGGCAAATAAATGTATTCACACACACATCCAGCATCAAAAGTCCATATTCAGCCTGGTCATGGTGGTAGAGAGCTCTTCAGGTATTCTCCATGACTGGACCCACGCTCTTACATTATATGATCTGCATAATTCACATTTCATGAGTTGGGCCTGTGCTCACCAGATGCTGCAAAAGTAATATCATCCTTGTTTTGGTTTGAGCGCCTCCATATCCACTTGTTTGGAGCATCACTTCACTCTACGTTGTTGTGATTACTGAGAAGTGTGTAGTATTGTGCACCCCTTTCCAGCTATGGGGCTGTGCATGGATTGGCTCCTGCTGGGATGCCCTGCAGCCAATCACAATCCTGGATCTGTAGCCAATTATTAAGTCGCAATACATCGCACAGCCACTCTCTTCCACATCTTTGTGTGCCATTGGAGGGTGTCTGGGGACACACATAGCTAAGCCCATTTGGGGACACTGGTCCAGATCATCTTCACCTCTACCTGTGCATGTTCTCATGAAATGGGTAATTATACCCTCCAGCCAATTAAGGCTCTTTATTCACAAATTAGCACAAATTCTTAATAATAACCCAGTAACTACTGAAGTACAAATCATGAACAAATCAAGAATAAATATAGCAGCTATGTGAGATAAAAGATACGCCACGATTCATTAACAATGAACAAACATGAGATTAGCATTTCACTTGTGTTTACAGAATTAAAAGGTATAGCAGCACATACTGTATAATAACTGCTTGAGATAAAAGATGTGTTTACATTGTAGTTTATTATAACACCATATTTAGGTACGCTGGCACCAATTCACAATGTTTTGTTTTTAAACCAATGTACTGTCCATTGTGCGTTTTCTTGGTATTAATTTGCACAGCTTTGTATATAGGCCCTCAAATAGACACTGTGGGGAGAATAATAGTGTCTTGTCTCAGAGAAATGGATTTTAGGGGGAATCAAATTGGAGTCTTTTCCTAAAGAGCATTAGTAAATCCAGGCTTATGAAAAAAAACATTACCCCTGGTTACGTAATATGGGTCTTTAACTGAACAGATCGCCTGCTCTCTCATGTCATTTGTTCACTCATTTTAATTTATTTCTCCTTAATTTTTTTTATTCAAATTCATGCCAACAGCAGGAGGGCAGGCTCAAAATAAAAGTTTTGATTATACCAAAAGCGAAGTGAAAATACCGCCAAATGACAATGAATTTATTCATTGTTATTTATCAAATTATTATAATAATTATATTATTATTTTCCCAAGAAGATGAGGTCTGAATGTATTGTTATAACTTATATGACTGTCTCATTATATTGACTAAGGAGCTGGACCTACCTTTTCCATCAGAACAGCTTTAATCCTTCTTAGAAGTCCTAAAGTATACAGTGGGATATTGCACCATTCTTCAAGAAAACCTATCAGGAATAAAGGAGGCAGAAATCTATTTCACACACTGTGCACCAGAACTTTCAGTAAAGCTTCAGTGTTTCGATCTGGTGATTGGGAAGCCAGTGGAAGATATTACAAATTCATCTTGTTGGTCACTGCTTTTGAATTTTGTTTAGCAGTGCGCACGCTGCCATCATTCAGACGGTCAGGTAGGTCAATAACCCTTATACCTGTCAGAGAGACACCAAAATGATAATAATTAAAACATACTACATTTTTGTTGTTGCATCTTGGGCCCTTGCTGAGGACATGCAGCTGGAAGATTGATGGATAGACTCTTCAGCATTAAGTCTATATTTTAGATTATTTTTTTAGACTCCAGGATCTCCAAGATCGCTTCTATTGTGTGGGGAAAAAAAAGTAGAGAAGGCGTCACAATACCAGCGTGACTAATAAGTAGACTGAGCAGAGACTGGCAGATGTGCACACAGAAATTCAGCTGCCACAATACACGCACTGTATTATCCTTCAATATCACGCTGTCAGCGCACTGCTGGGTCGCCGTTCCAAACAGGCCATGTTTTTGCAAAGCACTTTGTAAACCCTGTGGTTAAAACGGTGCTATATAAACAGAGACTGCTGATTGACTGATTGACTTTAAATAGACAAATCTCACATAAAACTCTCTAATACAGCCCGAAAAATTGCAGTACGCAGACGGAACTGCCATAAATACCTTATATTATAACGAAAACTTATAATTTTTCTCCTCCTGAAGTGGCTGCCTAGGGAGCTGAGTAAAACCCGAGTTCATTACGTCATGCTTTAGTACTATGCTATAGTACTACCCCCTGTCAGTACTAACCAATCAGCTCGCAAACCGTACACACCGTTTTGTAGTGAAACTTAACAGTTGCCGGTATCTGATGAATTGGTACCGGAGTGTCCGCAAATACTGCCGCTGCGCGCATCACGCGTTATGCTGCGGAGCCAAAAGCCGCCCCCATGAACCACAGAAGGATGGGGAAATGGACTAAATGGGGGAGTTGGGCTGCACTGTCGGAGGACTAAGTGTTCGCTCACCATGCGTTATTTCTCACGATTGCTGTGTGTGCTGGTGTGCCTGTTCCTGATCGCCGAAGCTCGGAAGCACAGCACGAGGAAGAGGAGATGGACGGGGACGGACAAGCACAGCACGTAAGTTTTCCCCTTTCGCCGCTTTGTTGTGCCAAGGTGTCGGTTTTGCGTGCCATGCAGTTATGGTAATTACGTTTGCTCTGTCTAATACTTTTAGATAATCGCGAGGTTGTTGAGTTGCAATTTCAGACACCTTAATATTAATATTTTGTTAACATTTATAATATCGAATATTGCAGTGGCGCTCCTGTCCGGTTTTGGTTACCTGTACTTTTTTACACTGTAAGAATTCAGCTGAATTTGACACAATCATGATATTTTGTAGCCAGTGATGTTTATTATTGTCTATGTGTTTGAGCTCAGGGAATCGATTTTAAGCGAGTTAAATCTTGTGACTTGGAACACAGTATCGGTCACAGCTGAACAGTATTACGATTGTAATGCATTTTATATATGACTATGGTTACACGTATATGTTTCTCTGATGGGAGTATGCGCTCTATTCCAACCTTGCCATATTTCACTGTGCAGCCACCAGTCTTAGCGCATGATTAAGGTTTCATAGCCCTGTATTCTTTATCATCCATCCATTCATCCCTCCGTCCATCCATCCATTCATGTTCTAGAATTGCTTGTTAGAATTGGTAATAATTATGAAAGAGGTAGCAGTATAGATCCTTCCAGTTACTTAGCCCGTAAAAGGTATTACCGTGTGCCCTGTGCTGCTGAGACCAGCCACCAGGTCCCATTGTGACTTTGCATTTGAAAGCGATGGTCAGATAATTACTATATATTTGAAATAAATACTTTAGATAAGTATTAAAACAAGTACTCTTAAATGTCTTTGAAGAACAATAATAAAGAATAATCACTCTTCTAGATTATTACCTAAAAACGTGGAATAACACAGGTGAAATATGTTTTGTAAATAACGTGCCAGAATCTTTACTATGTAAAGCAGAAGTAAGGTTCCATAACTAACAGTATCACCATGATTCTGATATGTGACTTTGCTGCTTGATACTTATAGTCATTTCCTGATTATACTTCCAATCAGGTGATGAATGTACTCGGTGGATAACAATGGATTCACCACTGTACAGTAGTGGGGCATGTTGTGTGTGGTGTTGCTTCTCACCAGTCTGCATTTGTTTCAGTGCATATGTAACAAGTACATCTACATTTTTATTCTATGTTTACATTTGGACAATTTTCCAGTCTGTAGTATTATTATACAATTTTGTAATACCAAGGATTATTGACTACTTTATATATTTAGTTGATTCCATTGTCAGTTATATTAAGCAAAGAAAACGTGTTTTTTCCAGATCTCTGTCTGGGAAAGCCCAAGACGGGACAAAGTCTCGGAAGCTGAAAACCGATCACCTTCTGCACGTGGATGATCACGATTTCACTATGAGGCCCTCATTTGGAGGTAATACACTCTCTGTCTGGATCAAAATAAACTATTAAGTGGGATTTATTTACCTTTTTCTCCTCTGTACTAAAATCTGATGTAAAGTCTGACTTAAAGGCCTTACATCAGTATTCTATAGTCAAAAAGAAGTTAAAGACAAGTATGTGGAAAATGGCCTTATTCAACTGGAGAGCAAAGGATTTTCTAGAGTCAGTCAGGTCAAAAAGAAAACACAAGGTCACCTTTAAAAAATTAGAGGCAGGAAACAACCGAGATTGAAAAATAATAAACAAATGCATTTATCTACTATAATAGATACATTATACTGGAACTAAGTCGGGAAGTCTATAAAAGTACTTTTATTTGTATTTTTATGAATTTAAAAGAAGGAATAGTATTTCTTTGCTATTTGCATTTTTATGTTTGCTATAGCATTATGCTTGCTAAAAAAATCTCTTAAAGTCATGGTAACACAGTGGACTTCCCATCCTTTAAATGCTCTGTTAAGTATGATGGCATTTTAGAGGAAATCTTTAGCTCCCCCTACAGATAATGTCTATGATTCATTTTGCTCCCCACGCCTTGTGTCTTTGAAAAACATTGATATATATATATATATATATATACACACACACACACACACAGTGTGTAATCCTACCATTATAGGGACACTCTATTCATTCCTATGGGCATAACCCTGATCCCAGCTATGACACCCTTAACCCCTACCCAGCCCTAACCTTAACCATAAGAAACCAAACAAAATACGAGACTTTTGGCTTTTTTAGTTTTTTGATTCCAGACACAGATTTTTAGATAATAGAGGTTATCCTTGTGGATATGTCCCCACAAGGTATAAAGTAACAGGTTTTTATCACATTGTGGGGACATTGGACATTCATCATAATGAAAAAGTGTGTCTGTATATTATGCTTCCTGTCCTTACTCATGCTTTCCTGCAGCTTGAATATTGTCAGTTTAATGAATTTCAATTCATCTTTCACATGACAGCTATTGCAAGACTCTCATTTGCTGAAAAATTCTTTCAGGGCCAAGTCAGCCACGATACTTTACGTACTCAGAGTGAGGTTGTGGAAGTAAAATTTTAGGTGCTGGCAGGCCAGGGTTGGGGGGCATTGTTATGTCCCAGGCTCTGTTGTTTTGGGGATGGAGCGGGAAAGTGGCACAGACTAGTAAATGAGTCCCATATTGACATCAGTGGATATTTTCATTTGTTTTGCTGCACTTTTATGCAGGTAGGAGGGCTGGAGTCTTATTAAAATATCAAATGGGACCTGCCTCACAGTGCCATCTTTGTACTCGACTCATACGTGGGAGAATGTTATTTCCCCCAAAAAAGAAAACTCTAGAAATGTTAATATTTTTCATGGTTTTTACATTTTCAAAGGCTTTGCATACGTGCGACAAAAAAAAATTGCCTGAATTCATTATTCAGGGAAGGAACTTTGAAACTATTTTCTGGAATAGTTTTCTTGTTGAAATTGCCGCATAGCATAGCTACAGAGAAATGTGCATTTTGACATTCTTTCCCATCGCCTAACCATTTATTCTCATCAGGGATGTGGGGTGGGGCACCTGGATTTGATCGCAGGCAGCACAGGGCATGAGATTGGAGCCCACCCTGGACCGGATGTCGCTCCATCATGGGCCACATACATATATACTGCAGGCAATTTTACAGGCACCAACTGGCCTAAGTGCAGGTTTTCGGAATGACAGCGGAATATCCGCAGGAAAGCCGCACAACACAGGGAGAAGACAGACTCCCCACGCACGGAGCGTGTAATTGGGATTCAATCCCAAAATCCTGGAGGTGTGAGGCAAGCGTGCCCCACATCCTGTCTCTTGAATGAAGATTGCTTCAGCAGGGTAGCGTACTCTGCTCCCCAGGGCCTGGATAATAGGAGAGGATGTAATGTAAAACAACCATGTAAGTCTTTCAAGATTCATATGCAGTCTGTCCACAAATACTATAACTTATCCACCCGACTCCTAAAAACTCAGATAAAAAAATATATATATATATACATACACACACACATAGACATTATATTTATATACATATATGCAATATAAGCAATCACAGGCCAAGAGATAAATCAATGAGCTGTCGGTAACACTGTCTATGAACCAAGTATCCATAAAGCATTATAAACTCATTCATAAGCACTTATAAATAATTCATAAAGCCTTATAATGATTGACATTAGACTACATAATCATTTACACATAGTCATGACTGTACACATAAAGCGTTATAATGTTATTTTATAAGCCTTTACAGCTTAAAGTGTCACAAGGCATTATAAAGCTTCTTTTGATGTCAACATCGCATTATAAAGAGGCAAAAGCACTCATGACTATGTATATGTGATTATGTAGTCTAATGTCAATCGTTATAAGGCTTCATGAATACCTTATAAGGGCTTATGAATGAGTTTATAATGCTTTATGGATACTAGCCTTAAGTAAAGTGTTACCGAGCTGTCATTATCCTCAGTAGCTTGCCAGTGTTATTTGTTTGTGAGTCGTGGTGCGGTTTGCCATTGTTATGCCGGTGCTATGTGGAACATTTCTTCATTAATGCACTGATTGATACAGGTTTTCTTTTAGAGGATGTTTATGTTGAAATCCAGCTGTCCTGCCCTTCGGATGTCCTGTACTATACCTGAAGATGCATACGGAATAATGTTAAAGCTGCATCCATTTACATTCTAAATTGGTGTCCCCGGGGTCTCCCTTGCGGACCTTGTTTTTTGATGCTGAGTGGTTTATTCAGAAATAGCCTTCCAGTCAGGTATTATGTTATTAAATCTGCATAAAATATTAGCTGAAAGGTTTCTTTTTTTATATATATACGTAACACAGTTCCTCACTACCTGAGTGTCTGTCGTATAGAAGCACAGAATCCCTTCTGCCTTGCAGCTGCTGGTCTGAGGGAATTCAGAGAATATACTCTTTATATTCTCAAAATACTTTTAACTGAGGATCATTTTCTCCTAGTTTTCTGTCTTTCCCTGTACAGTCAACCATTTCTGCATGGCGACTTTCCCCAATGCGGTTTCCAGATTTCTCATGCTTGGCATAAGAAATGAAGTGGGGATGTATTGGGAGTTTTGCGAAAGCCGCAGACGGCACACGAAAAAGTGTAGTAGCTCATAAAATATACAGTATGCTCAGTGATCTCGCAGTGATCTCGCAGTGATTGCACAGTGATCTCGCAGTGATCTCACAGTGATTGCACAGTGATCTCGCAGTGATCTCGCAGTGATTGCACAGTGATCTCGCAGTCATCTCGCAGTCACCTCGTAGTCATTGTACGCGTTTTTTCCAGCACACGGGGGGCCTACGCCTTTAAACCCAGTGATGTAGAATGGTCTACTGTAGTTGTTTTGTTCTTGATACCTTTGCCCAGCACATCTTTCAGAAGGCACCTAAGCAGTTAATTAGAATTACTCAATTACAACAAATTGCTGATCACACGTTTCTTTAAAAATAGCCTGACTTTTTTCCAAACACACCTACCAAGACTGTTCCATTGATGGGATTTCTGATTGGAATGAGCAGCTATGTCTGCTGCGGTGGGTATCGCCTTAATCTCCGATACAGCTGACAGTGGATTTGGTTTTGTCGTTAATCCCAGAACATGGAAGTGTGGTAGCTTTAACGTTGTGCGTCGGCCATAGTTAGGGTTGATGTGTGCCCTGTGAGCAGTGAGGTTGGCATGCTGTATGGACACATGATGGATAATGGCACTTCAGTGAGGAGTATCTGTGTGTCTGCATGTCAGATCCAAAGCAATGACACGTTAGGTTCTGTGCAGATTGAAAGTGCAAATTAAACTTCTACTTTTAAGGAAATACATATAATGTTTCAGGAAGGACTTAATATTATGTAGTGGGCTAGTGTTTTGTAATTTTTGCCTGCTGTACTGTGAATGGTTGTTACGATTAATAATTGCTGTTTGTATTATTTTTACTCTTGGCTATATTTCTTAAGTTCAAACAATAGCTAATTAACGACCGAACTAAGGCATTTGCTGAGAGCCGTAAGCGTAGTAACTGTTAGCATCCATGTGGCTTTTACTAAAGGGCTGGATATATTTCCACACATTACTTGTAATCAGATCAGGGTCACCTATATACAGCATGGTGTAAACAGAGACACACGCTTGTGTTTAATTACTGCGAGTGAAAAATGCTCGTTTTTTTTCTAATCCTCTCAGACATGATATACATCTCATAAAACATCAGTAATTATTAGCAAGTACCAATGAGAGCTAAATCATCCAATAGCTATGCTGACATATATAACATATATAATTTTAGAGACAATGTTTTGAGGATTCTAGGCAAGTTAAATCAATTAATGTTCACTGAGTGAAGTACTATATTATAATATAAACAGAATATATATGTACCTTTTTCTTTTTACATGCAGTAACAGTTGCCTCCTACCTCTCAGGACTGGGCGTTTGCGTGACGTGTGTGGAGCTTGCGTGCTCTTCCAGTGTGGTGTGGGTTTCCTCCAGTTACTCCAGATTGCTCTTGCAGTCCTTGGATTGGCATTCTGTCCAGGATGTACCCCAGCCGTGTGCCTCAAACTGCCTAGGAAATGCTCCAGCCCCATCTAAACAACGTCCGGACACCATATGCTGGATAAACATTTGGAAGATGGATAGGCTTCTTATGTTATTCTGCAAAACTGATTTAATTGATTTACAGTAATTAAAGTTCTTGCACTGTAGCTTAGTTGTGCACCTTCGAGTCGGCACAGTGTAATACTTGTGTCCTGGTTGGGTGATGGTCTTATCCCCTTCCTTCTCTTTTGCTTTCTCTCGTGAGGCCCCTTAGGGGGGCCAAGAATCCCCCCTAAGCCCTACAGAGCTGGTTTGGGGTGAGTTGGATTGGATAGTCATGGCAAGGCAGCCAGCCTGTGCCCAGAGCTTGTGGAAGCTCCATCAGGACTGCTGGGGAAGCATTGCAGGTGTCTGCATCTGGAAGCTGGTTGACAGAATGCCAGGAGTCTGCAATGCTGCCATCTAAGCAGAAGGGGGCTGTTTTTAACAGTATAAAATTGGAGAATATTTTGAGATTGGAGCACTTCTCTTGGTCGTTGCAATATTTGATATGTATTACTTCATTGCCTTGAGGCCTTTCAGTATAAGGCGGATAACAGCTAAAATAGTGAGATGTAATAGATGTGGGTGTGTGTGGACTTTTGACTGGCACTGTATGTGTGTCTGTGTGCAGTTTGAATAACACTATTCTAATCTGCATGTCAATTTTAAGTAAAGATGTTTAAATGTTTCAGTACCAATATCAAGGAACATTAGAAACATAATTTAAAGGCCTTTACTCTTAGCTGTCAAACGGGCTCTGTGGATTTCACTGTTGAATCCCACCTTTGCTCAGTCAGGGTGGAGTTTTGCTGTTCACCATGCAGTTAGGGTAATGGGGGGTCTCTAAATTGCCCATGATATGTGAGTGTGTGTCTGTTTGCCCTGTGATGGGTTTGAATCCCATGCAAGGTGTACCCCTGGTGTCCTGTGCCACCTGGGATAAGCTCTACCCCACATGTGGCTCCCTCCAAAACAGCACTGTACATATGTGTGATTAGCAATTTGTTGTAATTAAATAATTCTAATTAACTGGTGAGGTGCCTTCCGAAAGATAAGTTGGACTAAATGGATGCATTTGTGCTCAGAGTTCAGCGCAGAAATATTATGGCAGGTTTGTGATTGTAAACAGCATTTTGTTTATATCACGTTGGCATCTGACCGTAGTACTGGGTCAAATGAGGAAAATATCGTACCAAATTATTCCAACAGCAATTTTAACAAGTGGATGAAATGCCCGGGTTGTCATCATCTGAATCCTTGCGGCCATATTCCTGTTGACCTGGGGTGTCCTGATAGCAAAACAACCTAAATGTTGATGACAGGCACTGTGGGAGAGTGTCCTTATCTGGCAGGGATTCTGGATAATATCACCGGATAATCCGCAAGCACATCAGGGGCATGCGTTTGACTTTAGCAGCACAGAGGGCGCAGTATGTAAAAAGGGAGCAATGTGATAGGCTGTTGGTGATGTGAACACTCATCAGCTCGTGGTTAATAATGTAGGCTGGAATTCTTAAGCATCAGGGAATGTTCCCTTGTGGGTAGTGCTGGAGTGTTTTTAAGTGTATTCAAGTGTTTTTAAAGCTTTTTGGCACAGAAATTAATATTCACATCATGCAAATATCTGAAGTAAATGCATCACGACTGAAATTTTTAGTAGAAGAGTTTTGGAGGGAGAAAAATGATGCAGAAAATTGTGTTCTTTTTTTTTAACAATATCAGTATTTTTTCAGTCATGTGCGAAGAACAGAGGGAATTTGTTTAACTAAAGTAAATTAATAAAACTTAAAAATTTATATAGTCTCAAAAGACCCTTGACAAATTCATCCCTAGACTTCTGAAAAATAAATTATAAGTTTTAATTGACATAAAAACCCACCAATCTTCTAGAATTAATCATGTGTATTAAAAATTTCATAAACTTCATACAAAATATACAGCTAAGGAAATCCAATTGTCAGAACATCCCCAGGAAATAAATATTTCTCCCAATATAGATCATTGTAGACAACTTTCACGATAAGCCTATTGTCACATTAGTAGTGATTTATTTAGTAAAGGTGGTTTACATAAGCTTGTAGTATCAGATAAATTTGCAATGCAAAGCAAACCTAAGTATTGAAGGGATGGAAGCCGTTTTAAAAACAGATAATGGTTAGCTGGTTTGCTAAATATCTTCTAGTCACTCAATTTCAAGTTGACCCCTGAGTCACAAAAACCATGGTACTTATACTGTGTTACCACTATTGGTCTAAAACCAAGAGGTTTTTGTGAGATAATTACGATTCTGGACTCAAATCTACTCCAAACATGTCGACCTTTTAAGCTGAGTGGTATTATGGCCGTGACGATGGGAACGCGCTTTCTGCTCCAGGGCCCGCTATTCCTGTCGGTGTGGATGTCCAGGTGGAAAGCTTGGACAGTATCTCTGAGGTGGACATGGTAAGGACACATCGCTCTTCCCAGAGAATATTTTCTGTGTAGAAGCAGCACCCTTTAGTGGTTTTACATTGGGTAGATGGATGAATCGACAGATAGATGAATGTGCATGCATAGACATTTTGGTATTCATCCATTTTATATTTATATAATTTGTTTTGTGTCTTGTGTGTGCAGTTAAACACAATATAACTCAGTGGCATTGTTACAAGCCTAATAATTTACAGTTGACAACTAACAGTATTGTAACTAATTTTTCACTGTAGATACTCTTTTAAATTGTCCTATCTTCAGCGGATGTCTAAGTTGGAATAGTGTTATCCGTCGGCCTAAAATATTCGGAGAGCATGATTTAGTGTAATGACTGTGCAGCAGTATAAAGTTCTGACGATGCCCCCGAACCTTGGGGCATTAATCTCTGTGCCCATGGACTAAAAACCGCCCTTGTTACTGGTACCCCAGGACTTCACAGTGACCCTGTACCTCAGACATTACTGGAAGGACGAGCGTCTGTCTTTCCCGAGCTCCACAAACAAGAGCATGACCTTTGACGGCAGACTGGTGAAGAAGATCTGGGTGCCTGACGTCTTCTTTGTCCACTCCAAGAGGTCCTTCATCCACGACACCACCACGGACAACATCATGCTGCGTGTGTTTCCTGACGGACACGTTCTCTACAGCCTGAGGTGAGCAGTCTGTGCCTTTGTCAGGAACACATTTTTAAGTCGGAAATGCGAGCAGAGAACGAGGCTGTGAGAGATTAGCAGAGGGGGACATTTCAGGCCTATAAAGCCACAATCCAGACCAAGATTTTGTTTCAACCAACCAGCTGAGTGCTCTGTGACCGTTTGATCTGCTTAATGATTGGTTGAAACAAAGTCTTGGTCTGGATTTTTACTTTCTGAACCTGAAATGGCCTTTGGAGATTAGAGGCTTTTCCACAAAGTCAATACACAGTTTTCAACTGGAATTTCAGTGAAACTGAAAACTTTGAGTTAGAGTAAATATATTCACAATTATATCCATATAAAATATTCCTCAACAGCATTTGAATAAGATTTCTGCAGGAATATCAGACGACTAGAACTCTTGCTATAAAATGGCTGACTTGGTTGTCTTTTAAAAGAAGTACACAATTTGTAATTCCCCCTTGAATGGTCATTTTTCCCCCCTGCTGTAAATCAGGAACCACACAGGAATTCCCAGAAAGCACATTGTTTTAAGTAAATGTGTTGAATGTATTGCCTAATTTTAACTGTTAAGAGGAATATTTTGATGGGATTAGAATGTTGCTCTGCAGGCTTTTTCATCTGCTTTTTGTGAAGTTGTCTTTATGTTTTAAGCGTGTACTTTCATGATAAGATAAAAAAATAAACAACCAGACTATAATATTTATGACTTTTCCCCCAATTTCCCTAATCAAATGCTGTTTCTCCATTAATGACTTAATGAAAATCTGCTATTACTGTTAATTGGCTAACTGCTTTGGTTGTTTCATGCACCAGGGTTACAGTCACCGCTGCTTGTAACATGGACTTTAGCCGCTTTCCTCTGGATTCCCAGACCTGCTCCTTGGAGCTTGAGAGCTGTGAGTAGCTCCCCTCTCGTTTGATTGCTCATGTGAGATCACTGTCACGCGCCAGACTCACTTTGTAATGTCACCCATGGCCTGCAGATGCTTACACCGACGAGGACCTCATGCTCTACTGGAAGAGCGGTGACGAGTCGCTCAGCACCGACGACAAGATCTCCCTGTCCCAGTTCCTCATACAGAAGTTTCACACTACCTCTAGGCTCGCCTTCTACAGCAGCACAGGTGTTGGACGAATATGATCCCGATATGGAAAATGAACTTGGCAGCACAGAAGTATTTACATTCATCTGATGCTTTAATCCAAAGCAACTTACAGTAGATGAAAAGTCTACAGTTTTCATATGTGCTTCCAGGGATTTGGACTCATGGCCATTGTTTCGTGCTATACATGCAATACTCTACTTGTTGAGCTACAGGAGCTAACTAGCAGACGCTTCATTCACAAAAATCCAGTGTGATGTGTAATATTATTGTAGATATATATTCACACCAAACCATCATCATCAATGAAAATCATGCATAGAAGAGGGACGATGTTTCCTGATAAAAGGAAAATCCTAATAAAACCTGTGAGCGACATGCTAACACTCAACGACCACTGAGCGCTTTTCCTTCCCTGCTTCCTTCCAGGCTGGTACAATCGACTCTACATCAACTTCACTCTCCGTCGCCACATCTTCTTCTTCCTGCTGCAGACCTACTTCCCGGCCACCCTGATGGTCATGCTCTCCTGGGTGTCCTTCTGGATCGACCGCAGGGCGGTTCCTGCCAGGGTGTCTTTAGGTGCCGTGAGCAATCCTCTTAGACCAGTGGATGCCTAAACTCTCACTAAAGCCAACAATTATTATGCATTTGTTATATTTTACCATTATCTTGTTTATTAGTTGAGTAGTTAAATCAAATATAGTAGAGGTGAAATAAAGCAAAGTAAGGGAACCAGTGACCTTGTCATAGATGCCCGTTACATCACAAGCTGTCCTCAGTTGAATGGTCTTTTGTATTTTTTTTTATTACAAAACTATTATTTTTGCTAAAAACCTTTGCTCTCATACTTGTCTAAAGACTCTTAACATACTAGGTTTCGGAGAAAAGTTGCTTTCTATCTGGTTCTCTGACTGTCTTGCCATGTCTCTTTCAAAGTGAATGTGTAAACTAAATGGATCTTGTCCAGGTATCACCACGGTGCTCACCATGTCCACCATCATCACCGGAGTCAACGCCTCCATGCCCAGGGTCTCCTACATCAAAGCCGTGGATATCTACCTCTGGGTCAGCTTTGTGTTCGTCTTTCTGTCTGTGCTGGAGTACGCCGCCGTCAACTACCTGACCACGGTTCAGGAACGCAGGGACCGGAAGATCAGAGAGAGGCTTCGGGAGCAGGTAGACGTCACTTCTTCTTCGCTTTCTTCATCTAACCCTTCAGCGTTTTTAAACGTGAAAGACTGAGGTGAAGATTAACAATTGATAAGTGAAACAATGCTTCCCTTCAGCATCTAATGCAGATTTACATGTCCTCAGTTTTAGTTAACATTATTTTTATTTAAATTGCTTCACTGGCATTTATTCAAAGTGATTGTCAGTTTTCCTAATCATCCAGTAATATTCTACTCTGTGGCGGACTGGCATCCCATCCTGGATGTGTCTTGCCTCGTGCCCCGTGCTTTCGTAGTTCGGCTTCACAATGTCTGTGTCAAAGTTGACTTGGCCTATAATTGACACCTTTTCCTCCATCTGACAGTCGCTGCCCTGCACCTGCGGCATGTCCCACACCCGCACCATGATGCTGGATGGAACGTACAGTGAAGCGGACACCGAGAGCCTGGCCGGGTATACCATAGCCCCCATCGTGCCCGAGGAGAAGGAGAAGCAGGGTGATATGGTGGGCCACCTGTCCATGAGCAGCGTGTCCACCAGTGCTGGAAAGAAGAAAGGACTGAAGGGCCTGCGCATCATCGAGAACACCCATGCCATCGACACCTACTCCCGCATGATCTTCCCAGGATCCTACATCATCTTCAACTTGATCTACTGGTCCGTTTACTGCTGAGGTTCCTTTCTGGCTCTGGCCGAAGAATAAGGAGAAGGTGTTTTGGATACTAACAGAATCAGAAGCTGGGCCAGTAATCACTGAAGATCTCTGACATATTAATAGCATCAGACCTGCATGATGGATATGACAGTGAATTTTGTGGCATCCAACTTAGACCATGCTAATTTCTGGTGTACATTCTGTACAATAAAACTGTTTAACAAAATGACTTGAGTTTACATGGGCAGTGTGACCCAGACAGTCCCAAGGAGGACATGCAGCAGGCTGATGGTAATTTGGACAGAGAGACTTTCGACAGCTTATGAAATATTAGTAATTATGCTGCTTTTCTTTTAAAAGGTTGTTTACAGTTATGACTGTATATTTGCAAGTTTTATGTAGACTGTGGTCAGCATTGCTTAGCTAGACAGAATACCATCTCTGAAAACATTTTATCGTTGTGAAAAGATGTGTCATGATCCAGAATGTATTATATTCTGGTTGTTAGGTTGTTTTATCTTAGGTTGATTATTGATAAAAGGTTTGTTCAGTTTATTTTTTTTTGTTGCATAATTACATGATTTAAGTAGACTTTTCACCCACATGCAGAAAGCATCTTGAGTTACTTCCATATCAGAGACCAAAAGCACCAATATTACCTGTTTTTATGTGTGACTAGGAATCAGCCAGTGACAGATGTGTATAGTCCTGATTCTGTGCAGGGAAAATGTTTGACATTTATTAAATCAAAGTCCCTGTTGGCCAAATCTGTTATTTTCAAGTTTGACTCATCATTTACTGACAAATCCAAAGCTCACCAATGCTAAAATTAAAAATATTATTCATTAATGTGGCCTTCTTACCATACTGAAAATGTTACCCACACCTCTGAAAAACCAAACAAAGAAGCAGGCTTAGTATCGTATGCTATTACCTATGTAATTAATACATTTTAATGACATACTGATGTCTTGTTTGTCCGTCATTAATGAATCATGACACATTTTTTATCGCAATTAGCTACCATATTTGTGCATGACTTTGTACTTCAGTATATAGAGTGCTTAACCTATTGTCAAATTCAAGCTTTCCATCGTAGCATTTGTACAACTACAAATCATCAAAAACATTTGTATCCCAGTCTGTAAAAAAATGACAACATTTCCAATGATCTCACGCAAAATTCACAATGTATAAATATATGGTTTTAAACTTCTAATTGAAAACCTTTATTTTATGTCATGAACATAAACAGTAACATAAAAACAGGCTGGTAACGGTCTGGGCCAGGAAGATTTTCCCCCTCTTGGCTCTGCCCCCCCACCGTGAAGCCGGGCCCGATATAAAAACAGACCAGGTCATCTAATAAATATGCAAATGAGGCAGCTCTCACTAGAAGGATCTGTGTATCGCACTGCGCATTTATGTTTGTCAGATTACAAGAGAGATCCTATGACCTGCCTGGCCTTTGGGTTTATTATTCGTGTTTTTTTTAATATCACTGTTTGTCTTTCCTCAAATAGGTCACCGTGAAAATGAATCTCAGTGCCTGAGCCAAAAATATCAAGCGTAAACACAGTTGATAATGCCGTTTTATAAAACTGACTTTGAGGGCGCTAACCCGCGCTGGCGATTTCACAATCCAGCTGCTTTCTTCTCCAGGAAAAACGAGGGAGAGGAAAAAGGGAGAATTAATTGCTACAATTTCCAGAATCTCTGCAAGACGGACATGCACCCGGTGGCAGTTTGGCAGACGCAGAGGTTGTTTTGCATCGCACTACCGAGTTTTAAAGTCACACAGCATCGAAGCCTCCATTCAAGGTGCTGCTACACACGGCATATTCTGCCAACGATTTTGATTTAATCTATATAACAGGAACATGCTGGCCCATGGGAGGCCACTGGTTCCAGCGGTACCAGGCGCTTTTACTTGTGCTAACCCTATATCTCTATGTCCCCAGGGACAAAATCCATAATGTGATACAGCCCGTCCTACATGAGAAGCCGCTTATTCTCAGTCAGCGGGGTTTCAGCTCCATCCTAGCAGAAATATCACTGGCTGGTCAACACCACTCACAGTAAAAAAAAAAAAAAAAACATTAGAATTGCAATTTAACCACAGTAAAAAGGAAACAGCTCTTCATCTCATTTGAGAATATAATACTGGCCATAATTTTATTTATTTATTACCAGCTATAGTGTGTCCTTTCTGGAACATTTTAGCAGCAAAACATCAGCTTGCAATCTTTTAAACACCATCATCCTTAAAACATAATTGGCATAATTGTATTGTATTGTTTATTAGCCTACTTGACAGCAAACCATTCAAGCTTCGCGTCTAATTGCTGGGGGAAACCGTATTATTTATAAAAGACGACTGCAAAATCTGAAAAACGTCCAGCGACGTTAATTTATGGTCAACCAAGTGAATGAGAAATTTGTCATTATGTGAAGTGGTCTGATGCACATCCACTACAGTCGAAATATCACATCTGCGCCATCTGACTCCAAAGGATTTAGGGGTTTAGACCAAATTGCTTTTTCCTACAGTGGAGATTAAGTGGCATGTGCTTGTACGTAGCTGCGCGCATTTCCCAAACCAAAAGTGGACAATAATGTCCCAGGCAAAAGAAAAGTTTTTATGCGTATTCTTCTAGCCAGAACCTAATTTTTTAAATACTTTGTCTGGCTCAAGATTTTGACTGAGTGCACGATGTGGAGGGATGCCTTACTGCTGACCTGTATCTGGTTAGTGGGAGTTGCTGGAAGATCTGCCAGACACGGGGTGCACAAGCTTGAGAATTGCCGGCAAACAAGGTAGGATTTTATAACCATAACTAATTTGTGGTTGAAATAAAACTGCACTGTAAACTTCACCGTGTATTATTTCAGTATGCAAGAACAGACACTGAAATTGTGGGTCGAGTCCGCTTTTGACGCAGGTTTGACCTATATCTAAATGAATTGTGTGTCTTTATCCTAAAAGATGAGACATCCATCTTTCTCTGATGGAAACTTGATTTAGTAATAAACTTTCCATTATACAATTCTTACACGTTGTATTCGGTGTACTCGGTGGTTTGACGTATGGGTTGAAATGTGTAGCAGTTTACTGTCATTTACTGAAAAAAATATCATATTTAGAAGAACTGTGTTTATGGTAGCAAATTAAATTAATTGTCCATACTGAAACTTTGCCATTCCTTAAAACAGCCTACTGTTTTTTTTTTTAAAATGTCATTCTTCCTTGTCCTGGAAAAAAATGCAGCCTTGCCCATTTTTCAATTTAAATTGCTATAAACAGTCCGATAGGATCACTGCTGCTTGTGAAATATTTTCTTCACAAAGTCCCCCCCCCCTCGGGCGTCCTCTTGCACACAGCCAGAGCTCTTAACCACAGAGCTGCATAGCAGTGTAGAAGCAAAAACACTGTGATTTCAGCTGTCAGTGTTCCTCAGGACAGACATGACTGAGGGGACGTTTCTAGCAGCAGATTAGCAAGCAGCAGAGTCTGGCAGGCAGAGGGAGCAGGTCATTCTCTGCATGTGTTTCTCAGAACATGTTATCACCCTGGGCACTGGGTGCCATTTCAAACTGTTCCTGAAATGCTCTTCTTTTACGTTTCCATCCATTTTCTATAACTGCGTATTCAGTTCAGGATCACAGTGAACCTGGAGCATTTCCCAGGGACCTCGGGGCATGAGGAACCACCCCGGATGGGACACCAGGTCGTCATGCGACACACATATCCACTTACGGCACGCTAGTGTTCCTGAACTGTTTGCCAGCAGATAACTTGGGAGGAACTCAAATGTGGGACCATGAATGAAGTCAAGCTCACAAGATTTTTAAGATCTTTTGGGACTTTGAGATGAAACTCTGACACGGATGGGGGGGCCAGGCCCACCCAATCACAAGGCTGGCCCACCCAGCCTGGATATAGTTTTGTTTTTTTATATGTAATTGCCCCCCCCCAAAATCTTCCTGGCCCCCCGTTACCGAGAGCTGGAGCCGGGCCTGCTCTGACACAAATTATTCAGCATGGTAATTCTGCTCTTCAATTGTGCTGAAACACAGAAGAATAACCTTGGAGATGTTCTCTTAACAAATAGACTGCACAAGACAGGAATGCATACGAGGGACAGTGGGATTCATTATGTGGCTCATCTATTGCGGTGTCTTTTTTCAGTAAAAGTGCCGCGTTCGAAAATAAGAGATGCCATCTTTTTCGTGCGTAAATGTTCTTTTCATTTACAAAACAAACAGAACAAAAAAGCCTGAACAGAAAGGTTCCTTCCGCTACCCCCGCGCCGTGGCTTCAGCAGCAACCCTGCCCCGC
>JAODKM010000025.1:17598775-17608776 GCA_026780845.1 Petrocephalus sullivani
GGGCCTTAAAGAGCCCAAAGTGGGGATGGCCCCCCGTGCCCCCCCCCCTCTCCCTGGCGCTGTGACACTTCCCCCCCCCCCCCTTGTAATTAGACCTGCCTCTGACTGAGCCTGACGTGCTGCGTGCGCCTGCTTCCTCTGCTGCTGCTGGAAGGAGCTTTATTAATTAGGCTAAAATACATCTAATGAGATGGCAAAATGTGACGAGGCTATCGGAGCGTATCTGCTTACGTAGGCCCCCCCGCCCTCCTCCCACCCAGCATGAAGTGATCACAGACATCCGGCTCCCTTTGTAGTAAGCATTAAATATAGCGTCCTCCCCCTTTGGCTCGCCCAGGTGTCCATTTCAATCTGACAAGGTTTTTTTTTATTTAATAACTGATTAAAGATCAAAGCAAACACTTTTATGGTCTCTTTTGTGTTTTCCTTTTGTCCTATCTTAAAAGACAGGGCAGCCTGAAATACATCTAATTCCTTCTCGACATATAGGCTAAATAATGTAAGTAATAATTATACTCAAACACCAACATTGTGTGATAAGCACTCTAATGCCGCCACGCTCGCAGAGGAGTAAACGAAGCTCAGTGAATATTTTCCTTTGTTTGGGTTGACGTGCCACCAGGCGCGAGGCCAGGCCTGTGGGTCAGAGAGAGGAAAACGTGCGAATCGCCGAGTGCCATTGGGGACGTGATAGGAAAATCCTTACACGAAGATGACAGGATCAAATTAGTTAGCATGGAGGGAATCATGTTTAGGAGCTGGGACGCCTTACATGACATGATCTCTGTGCGTGACCTTGAAAGAACTATGAGGAAGTAGCACGCAATTTGACATTTTAGTGGATGGAAATGCAGCGTACATTTGGCAGCTTTAGTAGCTAGAAACTGGCCTGCCAACCAGTTCCGTTAGAAGTAACTTAATGGGTATTATAACTGAATGCCACATGCGGGTGATGGAGGATTCATATTATCGGGAGAGATATTGCTCTGTGGGAGGTGACTGAATACCGAAAGTGATAGTCCTCGCATTGGACTGAAGGTTTGGGTCACCTCAGAAAACTGGGTAAGGTGCAGGGATTTTGCCGAGCAATTAATTTGTTTTAGGTTTGTTATGACCCTGTTCTACAGGCAGGTAGAGCCGTGTGCATTTTGGGTAATAAGGATGAAGCACCCAATTCCCAATATACCATATATAGTCACCAATATATAGTCACTTACAACAAAGCCATCATTTTCCATAAGCTTCTCCTGTTCTGGGTCGCTGGGGGTCTGCTGCCAGTCCCTATTCCCTATTTAGCGTAAGACACATGAAAAAATTCCTCTGCTTCCTTAGTAACAAGTTAATTTGCAAACACAAAATGTCTACTCTATTTATAATATATATAATCCAGCACAAAGAGAGCAAAAACACGACCGACAGCTAATGAGGGCTGATTATTGGTGTTCAGCTAGGCTTTGTTTAGTGATCGATCAATCACCTGTGGGGAACAATTATCATGCCCAGGTGATCCAATAGCAGCAAGGAGGCGGAGGGCGGGGCACCAGAGCTGAAAGTGGAAAACAATCACACCCACGCGTACCACAACACCTGTACCACAGACCGCACAAATACACCACACATCCAGCCACAACACTAAATTCATCCATGTGCATATAATTATTCTGCAGGTTTCATGAGTCACCCCGTGGTATATTTGTTTTTTTATTGTTTGCATTAGATCAAAGCGGAGACAAGATGCCGCAGTCTCCCAACGATATGGTACCTAGCCGTTCATTAATTTCTGTGCAATATCATGGAAAGGACCGCTGTTCTCAATAACGTTATGCCATATTAAGAGACAGGCTGAAGATGTTCTATGTGAGTCTCTTTGCCAACCCAGAAGAAAAAATAAATATTTCATCAGCGTAGAAGAGGCAAGAGAAATAGTGATTGCATCTTAAGGGAAGTCAGATCTGGGAAAAAAAGAAAATGCTAAAGCAATTTTACAGAATCGAAGCCCGAAGCCAGGCAGTCTGGCTCACGCTGTTGTCTGTGTGTGACATGTGGTGCCCAGCGTCGTGTAGGTTTCGTCTGAGAAAATCCCAGTGCGGTTGCTTTAGGCAAAATGCTGCTTGTCGATATCATACCTAGTGAAAAGGGTTTTTCCAATACAGAGAAAAACTTAAAAGAAGAAAAAGCATAAAACCGCACACCCATCTGTCTTAGCTGAGGTTTCATTTTGTAAATGATCGTGTTTAATTCCATGTACAAAGTATCTTTCATAGCTCTCTTTGTTAGTCTGGGATGTTTCACATAAAATGCAATTAAGCTCTCTTTGTAATAGCTCAGGGTCCCGGAACTCATGAAGGTGATTACCAGAATGAGCTCTTATGTTGCTATGGAAACGTGGACAACGCACCCCCACCCTGCCAGACGGTTGATTTCATGATGGCAGTGACCATGTCAGATGTAGTACCGATCTGTAACGAGATTTAGAGGCCAGCTTCTAGAAGGATCCAAAGAAATTAAAGATAGGAAAACAGGATGGATCAACTGGTGATAAAGGCTGGTATTAAGACATTGCGGTGATTTCTGGGAGGGTGGTGGTAAACGAAAGGGGAATCAGTTATCACATTAATGACATATCCTCCCAAAAGCACAGCCTGACAACAGCTAACTTAATTGGCTTCCAGAACACTCCAAAACTCCTCTGAGTTTGTGCAGACCTTCTCTGAAAGCAATACAAAATCCCCAGTGTGACAGTTTCATCCTCTGAGAATTAGCATATATTCCTAATGGATAATGATGGACGTAAACATCAAGTTTGACTACATAGCCTATCAAGCTAGCCAGCATACCGCAATGCACCTTACAACTACACTTAATTACCTAATTATTAAAAATTCTGATATATACATTACACAGCAACTGAGGATAACTATAGATGCTTTAGTACTGTCTAAAAACACACGCTAAATTCCTAATTATACATGTACTTCCCACTTCTCATGCACTGCTGCTCAAGCAGGGGGGGGCAGTCGTATCCGCAAAGGGCCGGTGTGTGTGCAGGTTTTTGCGAAAACCATTAGGTCAGCTGTTCAAACCCAGGTGTGAGGACTCTTCAGCCAATCAGTCCTCTAATTAGTAATCCAATTAGGGAGTTGCAGTGAAAACCCTCACACACAACAACCCTTTCTGGATAACATTGGCCAGCCCTGCTTTAAATCATTGATTCCCAACCCAGTCCTTGGGAACCCCCAGACAGTCCACAATTTTGCTCCAACCAGGAGCTGGGAGGGAGCAAAAACGTGGACTGTCTGGGGGTTCCCGGGGACGGGCTTGGGAAACACTGCTCTATATCGTTCACATAGCAGCCCATGTTTACGCAATAATGATTCCCATCAGTAAATAAGGGGAAATTGCCTGTGCCGTGTGTATGTATGTTTAAATTAAGCAGAAAATCATTACTGCTGTAAAAATGATGATTATATAAGGACACAAACATGACACAGATATCAAAATCACGCATATTTAAAACACAGAAGCTCTGTTTATTAAAGCCTCCCTCCAAAACTAATACATAATTGTATGTGTCTGCTGTAGCTTGTCATTTCTAATTCCAGCATTATACACAGTGCATTGTGTCACCCGTGTATGCGTATACACGTGCATATAATTGTGCCTGTTGGAGCTTGTCAATTCTAATTCTATACACAAAGAAATGTTTCCTTAGACTGGTTTGTTACATTCTGTCACACTTCATGTGACTGACCAGGCCATTGTGCAAAGAGGATGAGGACACAGTAATATTTTATCCATCTTTTAATAAATTCAGATTCGCGTGAGAGCCTCATTAGAGTCTGCTGCCGGAATAGCAATCTTACTTTAGCCGGAAGGTGAGTAATTTAGCTAAACTGGCATTCAAGTTGTATGGCACAAGGACCGGGCTGTGTAACTGGCTCACTGGTGTATTTAGTCAACAGCAGCTGAGAGAAAGGCCTGATAAGAAAGGCCTTTTGTCAATATGGCCCACGACCGTTTTGCTTACTCCACAAGCCTTATCCAGGGCCAGAAAACACACACAAATACTGCCATATGAAGGGTTTGAAACAGAGGTTCTATTAACTATTTTTACTTCAAATTTCACACCCCTACCACATCTTGAACCCTCCCAACATGTTCATGTTCAAAGTGCTGGTAATTAGCCACTGAAAAATATTCTGTTGACTCATACATTTATTAAATTTATTGTCCATGTCATAATGGACGTCGTTTCACGGGCCCACTAATGTTACCGGATCAGGACGTAAGAGACTGCGTTAAATAATGATTTGTTTTTCCCTGTTTTTACAAATGCACAACACTGAGACTGTGAGTAAGACTCGCAGACGGGGTGTAATTTTATACTCTGCTCCTCTTAGAGGAGCCAAAAAAGGACAATTGGATTTGGATTGATGTCAAAATCTGAAAAACAGCTACGGAGTGCAGACGGCACGATGGGGGGGGCAGTGCAGCCACGCAAACTCGGGGTGGAGCACTTCAGTTCGGCGCCCACTCTGTGTGCATGCAGGAGGCATGTTCTCTTGGGCACTCCCACAGTCCAAAGACATGTCATCAGGCTGATGTGTGTCTCTGAACTGCCAGTAGCATGTCATGTGAGTGCACGCCTCATGATGGACTTACATCTCTCTCAGGGTGTGGTCCTGTCTTGTGCCCCGCGCTTCCTGTGTTTGGAAGATGGATGGATGGATGGAGTAGTTTTGAAAAATTTAAAGAACTGCATAATACTAGTCAAAAGTTCACATGACCGGGGGTCCTGACCTAAACACAATAGACAGGGTTTGGGAGGAGTTTGACCGGAGAATGAAGGAAAAGCGGCCAATGAGAGCTCAGCATATGGGGGACCACCTTCAGGACAGCAGGAAAAGCATCCCAGGAGGCCACCTCACTGGTGTAGAGAAGAAAGTGGGAGTTAAGGACCTTGCAGTGATCCCAGTGGTGGGATCATTCTGATGACCCAGGGATTAGAACTGGCAACCTTCTGAGTCCCAAACCACAGAACTGCCCCCACCCCCCCCACCAACAAATTATTATTTTTTTGAATACTTTTTTGGTCAGAACACAATTCCATATATGTTATGGTGCTGATGTTTGTAAAATCACTCTAAAATGTAGAGAATAGTAGAAATAAACCTTTTTATGGGTCCAAACGTTTGACTGGTACTGTATATCCTTGTCGTATTTTGACAGTGGAATAGGACACATTTACACATTCATTGCTAATGGTGTTTAAAGAGGCAACCTACCATCAATGTCAATAAAACCAGATGTGTACAGCAATATTTGGGATCTGTCTTCCTTACCTGTGGAGCTCACACACTACTCTGGAATTTTTATCATCAGATTAATAAGGTGGCGTATGAATTAATGAATGAATAGACAGGTTGGCTACCATGCAGGGTGTTCCCTTGCCTCGTGCACCGAAAATCATCTCTCCATTCACTGGATAAACGGGTAAAAATGGGTGAACTGCTTTTGTACATATAGTTAATTTGAACCTTTGACACCGATAATCTTTTAATTTATTTATGCATGCTTTTAGAAAGAAAGTGCTTATTATCTGCGGCACTATGGGTCTATTTTTATTATAATTTACCAATAAGATCAGAAGGGTCTGCAGAACATGAAGATCATAATAGTAATATTCCCTATAACATATCTGCATCCGGATTATAGTGTAAAATATTATTATTGATTCATATAATTTGATATTTAATTTCTAGATGATACATGGAGGAATATTAATACTTTTAAAATTCTGCATGTTGTCAGAACTATATATTATACATGACTAAATTAAATGTAATAAAAATTAAGTGCATGCCATTATGGGGGAATTTATATTCCAGAACTTGGTTGAGTAACTAATTTTAATTATGGGGAATATGTCAAGGAACTATATATTTAATAGGGTCAATGGTCATGTGTAGAAGCATCAGCAACAATCTGGGGTCCCCCTGAATCTCTGCAGGCCCCTTAAATAACAACAAAATATGATGGCAATAAACAAAATTCCAGTATGGTTTAAATTAAATATGCTGATTGGTATAGCTCTAAATTACAGTGCTCACTGCCTGTCTTAGAGCCCCAGCTCTGCATGGAAGGGAATTACCTTGCAGGTTAAAAGCATTACCTGCCACATAAATATATGTAAAGGGAATGACAATAAATTGTTAGGTTTTTAGTAGTAATGTAGTAATTACGTAGTTAAGTAATTAAGTAAGATGCAAATGCCCTACATGATACAATCAGTCTCTGCAGCGCTGTCCCGGATGAGTGGCTGGAGGGTGGATGAATGGAATAATATACTTAATATACTCAATGCATCACTCATAATACTGAAATTAATAATAATTTAAAAATTATTATTAAATGATTAGTAATGATTAGTATGCGGCATGCGATTACGGTAGGATGTGCTCTGTAGTATATTCTCGTTATTGTGTATTGTGGATGTCCTTTGCTGTGTCTGATTACTTTGTAAAGGATTTAGATCCTGACTTTTATTTCAAATGCTAATGTGTGCAATACATCCATTTGTAACAGTCATTTCTACAGGCATTTCCAGACGATGCACTACTCTGATCATATTTGCTTGGTGCATTTTCCCAGAATGCCGTCCAATTTATCAGACTTGCGCACACAGTGTAAGGTCCAAGTCAACAGTGTTAGACGCCTTGTCTGCTGTTCAATTATTCAGAGGGCCTAACAGGAGGTGCTGTCATTATGCCAAGTCCATAGGCAGTGAAACCCAGAGCTACATTTAAAAGGAGGCAAGTGCTCCAGCATTAGTCATTGAAAGCAATGCAAAATGCCTCATGCTCATTGCCGAATGCCATTCCCCCTGATTCTGAAGTGTAATTAGCCTGCCTGTACGGTAGACAGGCTCTCAAAGCTTAAGGACCTCACTGGCATCCCACCACCATCTTTGATCATACGTGCCTGGCAGTCACTGACCGCTATAGACATCATCTATAAGAAGTCTGCCCAGTCTTCTCTTCTCGTTGTAAGGAGCATGCTGCTATTCTATCTGGCTTCTCTTATGTCACTGTTCCCATCATCCATCCCTCCATCCATTCATTTCTGAAGCTCCTTGCCCAGGTGGGACTCTCAGACTATATAAGCAGTTGAGAAATGACCATAAATGAATGTAGAATGCACTGAAAAAAATGTCTCGTGTCCGATGAGCAAACACAAACAAAATGAAAATAACAATAAAAACTGGTAACCACTTAAACGGTAATGGAGTACAAGAGAAGGCATGACCTTGACTACGTGAAGATACAGCTCTTTCTCCCTTTTCCATGTCATTACTTAAATTAAGATTATTATGGTGACTAGTTTACATAATGATGATTCTTCCATGTTTTTTTTAAATAGCCATCTGAAAATTGCTTCAGAATTACAGAACGTCTTGACCTAAAGCCATTCAACTTGGCAAGAACATAATTTCATCAAAAATATCTCTTTGAACTCATTAAAAAGAACATACTTTATTCATTCAAGTTACTGTCTGGAGTGCGGTTCAAAAATTTGAAGAGAACCACATTTCTGTCATTCAAACGACCCCAATCTCAGTGTGGCTAAGTTAAGATGCCATATCGCCAGAAGGTCACTGGTTCAAATTCCAGGGCAGTGTGATGTCACCACTGCAGGGCGTTTGAGTGAGTCCCTTAACTGCAATTACTCCAAGACTGGCTCACCCTAGTGTCTCAATTTCATGTTGGTTCACATAATAGCATCTCCTAAAACAAATAAGCCTACAGTCTGTGTATGAATACAATGTACCAGAATTAGACCCAAACCCAGCTCCATGGTTTGGCCAGGATCACCCAGTCATAACCTTGGCTCACCCTACAAAGCTTAAAAGCACCCCCAGCCCACATACACAATCCTGTGCCCTAATCATAATTTCAAAGCTGGAGCCAGGCTATCAACTATTGGCTTACCGATATTTGGACTTCCAAATGAACTTGCATGCTTAGAATGTCTAGGAATGCCAAGCAGCCTCTGTTGTTCCTCTGTGGTCTCCTAACTTCTGTTTGCACAGTGTATGGTGTGTCTATATGTTTATTTATATATATAGGTATATATAAGGAGCCCTGGGACAACCTTGCTGGAAAGGTTTTATAAAATACTGAACTGGTATGTGTGGAATGTATATTTCTTGTGCACTCCCCCTAGCAGATTCCCCAGTCCGAATCGGCTGACATCAACCAATTAGCAAGAAACCACATGTTTCAACTCCTGTCAGACCAACTGATATCCTCCAGTGATACTCTAAAGGTCTCGGAAGGAGTCCGATCGGTTAGCTGCAAATGCCTGGCCGTAACCTAGAGAAGACAGAGGCCCTCCTGATTTTAGGAGAACGACTTCTCAGTTGGACAGATGGTGAGGGAAATGCCAGATACGGCCTAATATCGCGCATTACAAGAGTGTCGAAGATGTCAAGTTTCAAATCTGTTTGTCTCATGCGGTCTCACCGGAGAAACAGTCCTTGGCTCCTCACACAGTATCCGTAGGGGTGAGCCACATTTCCTACTGTTTTGTGGCAATTATATGCTGTGTTTCAGCTGCGTTATGCAGTTATTTTGTCCAATTGCTGCTAATTTTGTCCAGATGCAGCAGTTATCCTATAATCAGAATGTACGTTATTACTATTTTAGTTTCTTCTGTCTTTATGAATTATTACAAACAGTTCATGGTCATGTGTATTATTATGTAATATTATAATATAATATTGTATAATGTAGAATATTGTATATTCGGCTTCATCTGCCCTGTGTCAACACCATGAATTCTGCCCAACATATTGTGATGTCAATCCTACACTCCGGTACTCAGTAAACCCATAAATCGTAAATATGGTAATCATTGTCTCTGTTTTGCTACCCCTGAGAAGTCCTCAATAACAACAAGTACATTTTCTGTTCCGATAAACACCGCTGTGCCCAGTGGAGTTATAACCACATTGGCCTCCAGGGGGCATATTGTTCCGAATCACGGTCACTGCGTTAAACCCAGCAGGCGATGTTTGTTAGATCAAATGCATTGGTTGCCTACAATTTAGAGAATATGACTTGTAAAGAATATTTTTTTTTTACCAATTTCAAATTCTATGCAATATATAATATTTTCAAGAGCAAGCAACAACTAGCTATACTCTCTCTTTTTATTGCTGAGATTATTGTTTAAATGTAGTTATTTTTATTAATCTGTAACAGTATACAACATGGAAACTGCATCCTGGAGATTTATGTTTTATTGGGCTACATGTTACAAAAAATCAGCAAAATCATTTTTTTTTTTAAATGACATCACAAATTTATTCACCTTTACCTGTCTTATAAAGGACACCAGTCCAATCATCAATCATTAAATTATCCATAAACAGACAGAATCTTAACTTTTGGAGCCCATAAAATAGCTACTCCATCAGACAATGGTCTATGGAATGGAAAATATAGCAAGATCATTGCATGGCAATGCACACCTTGTAGCATGCAGTGCTTGACAGGTTTATTTAGACAGTAAGTGGACACCCTCTGGGAAGCCCTCTGACTCATCAAATCAGTTTCATATGACAACTTGAAGGCCTGAGTGGAAAACTTGAGGCACTCCCTTTGGTTTGTGCAGAACCAACCTCCAGCTGGTCAGGGACAAGGTGTAATGAAGAGTTCATCCACAGCACATGGAAATTGTCAAAAACTGTTATTATTTACAAATCTCAGCTAGCAACCAAGAACCAGCACATTTTCAAGTAGGTTCACAAAAAAGTACAAGTATGCTGAAAGGCACACTTCACATTTTTAACATGTTATTCACCTGTTAGTAATAATACCGCTATAAAGACAGATGCAATGATATGATTAAATTAGCCTGTTATATAACACTATGTAACAAATTTTTATTTTTATTTTGTTCCTGGGTACAAAGTGTGTTTTCCTAACCCGTTATGGCTA
>JAODKM010000025.1:17618665-17629196 GCA_026780845.1 Petrocephalus sullivani
TCGTCATCATCATAATTGTCATAATCATCATCATCCTCCTCATCGTCATCATAGTCGTCATCCTCCTCATCATCATCTTCGTCATCCTCCTCATCATCATCGTCGTCATCATCATAATTGTCATTATCATCGTCACCGTCATCATCATCATCGTAATCATCACCATCATCATCATCATGTTGTTGTTGTTGTTGAAGCCGACACGGTGGTGCAGTAGTTAGCGATGTTTGCCTGACTCCATGTGTGTGCTGTCTGCATGTTCTCCCCGTGTTGTTCTGGGCTTTGCTCCAAGTACGCTAGTGTCCCCCCGTACTGAGATGAATCTCAGACTGCCCGTAGGCATCCATTGCTGTGTGAGTGTGCCCTGTGATGGGTTGGCGCCCCATCCTGGGCTCTTCCCTGCCTTGTGCCTGCATCTTCCAGGATAGGCTATGGACCCCCGTGACCCTTAACAGGATGAGCGAGTACAGAAAATGGATGGGTATTATTACTGTGAAACCTCGACTGAAAGCTTTAATCTCTTTTAGACCTGCTGCCATTATCCATCCTTCCATAGCTACTTACCTGGCCTGGGGTGGGCGGGGGGTGGGTAGGAGGGAGGTAAGCGCAAGACAGGAGGCTCCATGCATGGGACGACAGCTCATCACAGGGCTTATAATTACATGTACACTCACACCCTAGGGACACTACAGGGACACCACTTTGCCTATGTGGACTGTGGGAGGAATCCAGAGTACCCAGAGCAAACAAACACAGACCCCACTCTGGATATGTGAGGCCACACCGCTAACCGCTGACTACTCTGCCAAAGCTGTTATAATTATTATTTTCCAAATTACCATTTCACTGATTAGCTAAGCCTCAGCACAGGTTTGCTTTGTTTTGTAACTGGGTATGTTAAATTCAAGATGCCTGAAATATGCATCTTCAGTACCGTTCTCCAAAGCACAACCGTAGGCACCCCCCAGTCCCCCAGGCGAGGTGAACTGGAACGCTGCCACCTGCTGTCCAGACGTGGTGAAACGCCTACGTCTTTTCCTGAGACTGGAGGTTAGCGGCCGCCTTCTGTTTGCCTTTGAGACACCCAGCCGTGACAGGGTCGTCACGGACGGACGGCCGCCCATCCCCCCCACCCCCACCCCGTGCAAGTAGCGATCACGACGGGCGAGCGAGGTGCCGCGGAGCAAAACTCAGGAGGAGAGCCGGGCATTAAAAGAGCCCCGTTTCCATGGAGACCTACAGCCGTGCATATCAATCCGCCAGAAGGAGTAAATTATGATCGCTTCCTGTGGAGTGTTTGACAAGCTCCTTAAGTGGAATATGGCAACTTGTCTGTTCAAAGAGGTACTCGAACAACATTTGAGTGGAGTTCTGCTTGCAAATGTTTGATATTTACAAACAGCATCATCTATACATACATCATCCAACCAGTTATCCAGGGCATGGTGATAGGCGGGGCCTGGAGCTTGGTGCACGGGACACAAGACATGGTGCGTCCTGGATGGATGCCAGTACAGCATAGAGTAGGCACTCACTCACAGTCACACACTCGGGGGAGCTTTGAGATTGCCAGTTTGTACAACTGCATGTGTCTGGACTGCAAGGAACCTCGCAGAATTGCAGGAAGAACATGCAAATTCCACACGCACACATGCACACGCACACAAACACACACACAGCTAAGGGCAGGAACTGAACCCCAACCGTGGAGGTGTGAGATCGGCTGAGTCACTTTACTTCATCCACACAATGTATCACATTCTGCATCAATCCCAGAATACGCACTCAGAGTATCTTTGCTGCATAGCAGGGTCGGCACCATGGAGGGGGCATTCACACCATTACAGGCTCCTTGCGTCTCAGATTTCTTAATACAGCCCACCCAATTTACAACTTTTAACGGTAGTGCCTAGAGTTGCCAGCCTTGACGGTCCGGGATGCTCGCGCTGCCTCATACGTGCACTGACACTGCAACATTACATATTGGATGAAGAATTGCAATGATGGACAGATGTAATTTTAATAGTGTGATTCCGAACAAACTACACCCCTTTTTAATTTTTGACTTTTACTTTCACTGAGGCACTGTTCTCAGATCTGATGACACTGCAAAAGGCAGTAGACACCGTGTCAGGTTTTATCGTGGACTCGAACATCTTGGGCTACAAAGGACACCCACCTGAGATGTTAAGGCCACTGTGAAGCTTAAGGAGACTGAGGGCAAGTGTTAGTCCTGGCAAGGATTGAGCCTTTCAGATGTTCCTCCCGTGCATTCGGATCTCATCTGAACCCTAACCTCTCCCTTGGTATGAAATAAGAAGTTCTCAGAGAATAAAGCTTTATTGAACTCCAGTTCTACCACACTACTGCTGAGATGTCCTTTGTAACATATATTTCAAAAATATTGCTACAGAAGATGTGCAGAGCACAAAGAAGCTCAATGAATGTCAGAAAGTTACATGCATATTTCACATAATGGATGTCACTGAAAGCTGATATACAATTCTGCATGGCCAGGCTTTTATAACAGATATATATATTTTTTCTGAAGGTCAATACAACTTTTGTGAGTTCAGTTTTTTGTCGAATTGTCAGTCCATGTTTTTGTTCCTCCAAGGACTTTAACACAAACTTGCCAACAGGATCCCTTAACCCTTAAGTAACAAGCACTCAGCTTAAATGGTACCTTCAGCTTTCACTAACTCCTAATAACGTGGCAAAATGTTCCTTTTTTAATATGTTTCTTTTTGCAAGATAACCTTTCCTATTCATCTATATGCTATTCTGGATGTTTAATCTTTCCTGATAATTTTGAGTTATATTTTAGGGTAAGATATTTAAACCAATCTAGCAGACAACAGGGTAAATGCAACTTTTAGGTTGATTAAGGGAGGACTTTAAAAAGATTAGTCATATAAACACGAGACACTTACAGAAATGCCTAGGTTTGCACTGAAGCTTTGAGAGACGGGAATGCGTCTAAATCCCCAGGGGGATCTGAAAACTGTAACCATACAAAAGGGAGCCTGTATTTCACTTAACGCTGAGTTTCCCTGGGGAATCGGAGAATTGTAATAACACCAGTATTTTCTTTTTTTTTTTGCTAGACTGTGAAGCATTTAAATCAAAGGCGCCCTGGATGCCGTATCGACTTCAATACCCCAAGAGTTTGAAGAGAATTACCTAGAAGATGGACCCATGTAGTACTGATTTCGACTTTGTGACTGCGTGCATCTCAGGGCTTATTTTTATTTTTAATGAGTCGTATTGAGTCTTTCTTAAGCAGGCTGTTGATGAACGACATCTTCGCAACCCATGTGTGCTATTGTATGTTACTAGAGAAAATATTTTTCTCCAGTAAGTGTTTTCATCACGTGCCTCTTTGGTATAGTTAACCAACTGAGTTATTTGACCACATTGATAAACTTATGCATGCTAGTGAGGAAAAGTGGGGGCAGAGCGTCTGCAGCCTTCATCTTCTGAAGCGCAACAATTAGAGCAATGCGCTAGACACGTGATGCCGGTGGGTTAATCATTAATCGTAACCCCCCCCCCCGCTGTAAATCGCTTTGGATAAAAGTGTCAAATAAAATTAATATAATACCCTGGGGGAGATCTCAGAGAGTCATGCCAAAATATAGCCTGGAACATCTAAAAGGGGCGATCACATGTGATATTAGGGTTAAGTAATATTAGGGGAATAGCAAGTCACAGGTGTTTCTATCTGACAGAGTAGATGGGCTGCGATGGGTGGCTTATTCTGGAATTTCTCTCTTTCCACTGCAGGGCTCTATTTTTCTGTACTCAAACCGATGAAGATTACAGAATGAAGAGGCCTGAGACATGGATGAGACATACCAATGTGCAGCTTCTCTCAAGTCACCTAGCAAGATGTGCGAAGCAAGCCGCGAGGGGAGCACCACACTGAGAGCTCCTAAAAAGTCCTACTCCACCTGCATCCATCCATCGATTCATCCATCATCCATCCATCCCCCCATACAGCCACTCATCCAGCCACATACTCACCCATTCATCCATCTATCATCCATCCACTCATCCACCCATATCATCCATCCACTCATCAACCCATCCGTCCATCCATATAGCCATCCAACATCCATCCATCTATCAACCTTTAGTAACCATTTAGTGACCTTTTAGTAAAGGTTTAGTAACCTTTCTGAGAAGCACAGGGCAAAATGCTGGATATACCCTGGACAGGATGTTACATCGTTTCCACACACTAATGCCAAGTGAGAGTCACTAGAATCACCTGTATTTGGACTGTGGGAGCACACCCACGCCAAGAGAGAAAAAACACACAGCACGCAGGGAGCCAGGCCTGCGGTAAAGCCCACAGGTCTGGGGGTGCGAGACCATGGTGCTACCCCCTGAGCCGCTGTGCTGCTAAAGCAAAGAGAAGCTTTGCTAGTGATTCACTCCCAGGCACCTGCCTCCCAGAGCCAGAAAATTAGCCCATGGTAACTCATGTTCAGCTGCAGTCATTCACAGAAAAGCCATTCTTAATTAATCGCACAGTTTCTTTTTCTAGGTACCATTTTTATTGGGTTACTACAGGAATGTACTGTTTGAAAAGGTCATGGTATATTTTCTTCCAGTGTTTGAATTTTTTTGTTGTTTTTGTACAGAAATGACTTAATTGATTCGGTTTGTTGCAGACATGGTGTACTCAAAATGATTGAACATCGGACCTTTCAAGTGACATGACAGAAGTTTTTCCTAATATTTAATTCACCACAAAGTGCCCTAAGGAAATCTGCAAACTGTGTTGCAGACTAACTCTCCGGGACCGGAGTTGGGGAGCCCTGGTGTAATCTCATCCTTACATCATTTGGATGCAATAATTCAAAAACAGGAAAAACAGGCCTTGTTCTCTAATATACATTGGTGATATTTGTGGCCTCATGCATTCAAGAATCCAGATGTGAAAATCGCCCCTGTCTGTGGAGTTTGCATGTTTTCCTCCTGCTTTGCGGATCCTTGACATATTCAGACAGTATTTAGGTTTAGGCGAGTTTTTTGGGCTACTGGATGAGATGGTCATACCGACCACAATGCTCCCTGCCTTTGCTTTCTGCTCTGAGCTCCTGCTATAACCCTGCAAGATGGTTATGAGACCTGGATAGAATGTGACGAAGCGTCAGGTATCTAGTGGGCTGCTGGTGGAGAGCCTGGTGAGGAGGACGTTGTCACATGTCATATTGTCAGCCTTCACTCATGGCGTGATGTCAGTCGCCACCTTCCATCTGTCCATCTTTCATCACCTGGTCATGACATCATGCACCAAAAACAGAAGGTCTCGCTGCATGGTGATTCGGTTGCGTTTCTCGTATATCTGCTGCTGCAAGTCATTATTGCTGCATATGCCTGTTTCCCAACAAATGCTAACCTTTAATTTAAGGAACTCCCTTTAATATTTCATTCCTGTATTCCAGAAGATCAGGACTACATCTCGCTTACCAAGCTGCTCTGAAAATGCATGTAATTGATGTAAAGACCAAGCTACTAGTTTTGGAGATCAACTTGTTTGTGCCTGACCATTACTCAGTATGGTGATAAATTTATTTGTTGATTTTACTGAGTGGGAGAGAGATTCGTCAGCTTTGTTGTGACTAATTCAGTGAGGGAGAAAATTTATTGTCAAATGCTTTTCAAGAACTTTCATGCCTAAAAATATGAAAACTTCGATGTAATTAAAGGGTAAAGAAATGAAAATGCTTCAAATGCCAAAACATTTCTTTAGTCAGTTGATCAAAGTTTAACGTGAAACAGATAAGTTTTACATGTTGGCTGAATAAATTTCTAATATTTCTGTACTGTCGAAGAATCCAGCACATATAACGATTACACTAAAGAAAAATATAAACATACCTCCAACCCTAATGACAAATCTAAACTTAAATCTAAACCTAACTTAAACCTAAATGTAATAGCAACCTGAACCTAACAATAGGTACAGTATAGCCCTATTAGCAATCCTACTCTAGCTCTAACCTTAATCGCAAATTAAATCCTAACTCAAAACCTAACAACATCTCTAAACCTAATATTAACCCAAATAGTAACCCTAACCCTAGCTCTAAATTTAACCCCAACCAGCTGTAACCCTAACAGCTAGCTTTAGCCCTAACTATAAGAAAAAGATGCAGTTCTTTCCAGAATTTGATGCTTAAAGCCCTCATATGTTGAATAAAATCTGTCATATTACATTTCCACGTTTGACCTAAATTTCCCCATTTGTGAGGATATTGTAATAAAAAACTGATTTCATGGACTTAAACTGCCGTATATTGCTGCCACCTCTCTCACAAACCACCATTAAATCCTTATTAAAGCAGACTGCACTGCCTTTAAGGGTGTAAAGATAAGCTTTGGATGAATCTAGAAATCCTGCAGCCATTTTGCATCTATGACCTATTATGATTCTTATTATCTCCACCTTCTGACACATTTTTTCTTTTTTACTTGTGCCATTTGACCTTCCTCGAGTCCATTTCAGGCTGCGCCTTGCCAATCAGCATGTCTCGCCCGGAAGAGCTTCTTCTGCCAGGATTTGTCTCCATCTCTAATCATAGCTCAGTCAAGGTACCATGATTCTGTGATGAGGGGAAACTTGCTTGCAGACACCATATATCCTTTTCAGCAATAATGTAATTGGACGGAGAGACAGTTGACTCTGCCTTTTCGGCTCTAAGGACCACGGACTCCACCCTACACAAGTTAAACAGCCACTTAGCTGCATCCATTACTGTGACAGAGGCTTTATAAGCATATGTCTGGGGTCCAAGACTTCAGTAATAAAGCCTCTAGATTGTAGGACCTCAGAGTCAGGTGTCTAGAGAGGTGCCTGAGAGAAAATTAATTTGTCCCTGGTGTGCCTCTAGAAGAGGGCACATACTCTGGGGTCTGGGTACCTCTCCCTCCATCTCTAAGAGAACCGGATTTTACCTTTGCCTATAAGCCAATAAGCATCACATCATATGTGGGTACCACAGTGGCAAGATCCTCACGAAATGACAAAAATCGAGAAAACTGGACAAACCCATAGCTTCACTCTCAAGTTCAAGTCCTAATAGGTTGTAGAGGACGGCTGTTTTTTTCTACACTTTTGTAGCATGCTATGTCTACTGTCAGGTTGAAGAATAAAATTGCACATATTATCTTCTGCAGCTCAGTTAAAATGATGGAGCATCTCAGATTTGTTTGAAGTACTGATTTTTTTTTTTAATTAACACCAAGATGACTTTCTTTGGATGGTGCAAAATGCTGAGAATTCAATATCTTGCCTGTAGTAAATAACGTGCTATTATCACAATGAATGTAGAGGGAACTGGACGAGAGGCAACCATTATTACTGAGTTATTGTAGAGGGAACAGAGGACGGCTAATCATGGAAATTATTTCGCAGTTTCAAAAGGTTATTTTTCAGTTCTTCTCCCCAAAATCAGTATCCATTGAGACAGGAGATCTCCAATATGATTAGGACAGCATCATCAGCAGAGCAGATGAATGCCATTTCTTTTAGAGTTCATACAGGGTGTTTCATGTTTCCTGTATCTCTAGGGACTCTTCTGCAAACAAAAGGAAGGAGCAGTCATTGGGATGGGCACAGGCGATATGAATACGCCAAGACAGTCCCCGAGAATGGAGACCACTAGTGCAAAGCACAACGCTAGCACTGGCTTATCTGTCAAGAAGGAATTGGGCTTTGCGCAGCTAAAAAGGCTTCCAATGTACGTGGTATTGCTGATAACGAAGATGAAGATGATGATCATTGAAGAGGTGAGAGTGAGATGCTTTAAGAGTGAAGAGTGAGATGCTATGTGCTAACACAGCTGTACAGCAGGTACAACCCTCAAAACCAGCCTCTCTCCTCTGCCAATGCACATCAGTTGTTGCTTTTGTAAGTACAGAGCCTCTTCAGGCTGGAGGACCTTGGTTCGCGGAGAACATTGAGGAGGCGCAGAGAGCGAGAGAGGTGCAGGGATCACCTGGTAGAGGCGTTACAACCATGGGAGGTGGGGTGGGGGCTGTCATGAATGATTGCCCCCCCCACAAAGCAACAGCCAGTGAGCCCTTATCAGTCGCTGCCACAGGTGGAATGGGACCAGCTGCCATGGTTTTCCGTCATGGTTTCCGTTAAAGAGGGCGAAATAATGACAAGGACTCCCAATATGCTCTATATTAATGGGATCATCTGAATGCCCGCACACATAATGGGAAAAGCAACTTCCTGCAAGGACGACGGAGAATAAAGAGAGCGAATGTGGAAATCATTTTTAAACGTGTATTTGTCCATTTAGTCTGATGGCCGGATGAACCAAGGCTACATTTTGCTGCATTTGACATGTGTGCAGGATTTGTCAGACCTAAGCGTCAAACTCATAACCATTTATAAATCTTCTGAAAAAATGTACAGTTTGTGTAGAGAGGACGCTTATTTTGAAAGAGCTGGGAAAGTTTTCAACTGGACAGAAATACTTTAACAATAATGTCACTATTAACTGCAATCTTGAATTTTTATATGCTATTATAGCGTTAATGTAATATGTGCCATTTAATAATATTTTGCATTTTAATGTATCAAAAAATAGCAGCACTAATGAATATCAGAAGGTCCTGATTAATATCAGGTTTTAGGCAGATTCATATGACTCACTGAAAGCAATTAATGTACGGATGCATTTTTGGAAATTTCGTAACTTTTCTGCAAACTCTTTGCAAGACACCATGTTTACCTCAGGCCACTTTGTAAACCCTTTCTAATAAAGGATCATTAAACTATTAAGTGTGTTTTGAAATGTACTTTATGCATGTACTGTCTGACCGTATTATGTAGGTCTGACGGGAACTTTTCATCCCTGACTTTACAGTCCTGCCCACATGCCGCTTGCAAAACAGAAGTTGTTTATGCCATTGTCATGCTAATTACAGCCTGTCGATCTACACAGCCACACGCAAAATTACCTTTCAGAAACCCTTTAACAGAGAAATACTTTGAGGGATATTTTGGAGTCTTTCTTAAGTGTCCGCTAGCAAAACACGCTACGTGTGCCGGCGCTTTGACTTTCAAGAATGAGTGTAATCTACAATCAAAGCTGACACTCATCAGAGGCATATTAACGCCTCTCTGAGAAGAATTAGCGAAGTAACGACCTGTGAACAACCAAAGTGTGTAGGGGGCGGCCGCCTCCGCGCTTGAGGATGGACGACGCCGACAATGGGAACTGACAGTCGCCTAAGTTGCATTAACACCCCGCCAAAAACATATTAGCATCAACATGGCCTGTGAATGGAAAAAGTCCCGTTTTTCAGGACATGTTAGATCGCGTGACACAAGGTGATGCTGTCCCTCAATGCATCAGACTAGCTACAAATACGATTGGCCCAGAAAGAGTCTATCATCTCCTAGGAGACATCTGAGACCTTATTTTGGGGTGCGGTGAATTATGCATGCCTTTTTACCTTCTATATAACACAAATAGATATATTCCTTTTAGCACAACCAAAAGCACAGAGAGGAACATTATATGAAAGTACTAAGCTGGTGTAGCATGTGAAGAACAGTCTTCAGGACTTGGACTGGAGATGCAGATGTTCGAAGAAGGAGAAAAACACTGACTGATCGGCCAGTCACTTCGGGCATCCATTTCCAGCACCATCTTATCCCGTGCAGGATCCTGGGTGCCCAGAGCCTTTCCCTTAAGCTCCAGCTGAAAGGCCACTTTATGTCACATCTATCTTACAAATTACCTCAAGATCTGAGTGCATAGTTCTCCATCTTACATAACAGTTATATATGCTCCTCAATAGTGATGCAATTTTATAATCTTAATACCTTGAAAACAGAGATAGGGTCTAAGTAGCTAAGATGAAACAGATGTATTTTTCATCCATTAGTATTTTTAACTGCCTTAATCTTGCTCTCAATTTGACACGTCTTGTGTCGCTTCTATTTCTTTCCTTCGCTACCTCCTCCCAGACTGTGTTTATTACCGCAGGCTCTGCTCAATTTGATCCAATTTAGCAGACAGGGTTCCAGTCTTACTGAATGCCCAAAAAGGCCCCCATTTTGTAAAAGAAGGGAGGCGCTTTGATCACCCGGTATCCACTGTAGCGTGCCATCCGCGCTGGTGACCCACTGTGAGGCCCCTGCTGACCCCCGGAGACTGGGCCAGGCCTTGGATGAAGGTTCTGCTCTCTAGCCTGTTATTGTTACAACCCTCGCTGCAACAGCTGGTCATTATCACCCCCCCTCGGCCCCTCCCCTCGGCAAAGCCAGTGGTCATAATGACAGTTCAGGCCTAGCCTTCGACATTAGGCGTCCTTAATGAGACACAGATCCTCTCTCGCCGCACTTGCTGTTCTGTCATAGTGGCGGCTGGTCGTCAACCCCACCTCCTCAAACACCCTCATGAGCTCAACCCCCCCCCCCGCCCCCCACACACGCACACAAACCACGAAAAGGAGTGCTCTGCCTCCCACCCACCTCACAAAGAACCACAGCCAA
>JAODKM010000025.1:17638912-17654390 GCA_026780845.1 Petrocephalus sullivani
AATCTTACTATGCATTTCACTGTCCCCGTACCTGTCTCACTTCATGGTGAGAATCTTACTATGCATTTCACTGTCCCTGTACCTGTCTCACCTCATGGTGGGAATCTTACTATGCGTTTCACTGTCCCCGTACCTGTCTCACCTCATGGTGGGAATCTTACTATGCATTTCACTGTCCCCGTACATGTCTCACCTCATGGTGGGGATCTTACTATGCATTTCACTGTCCCTGTACCTGTCTCACCTCATGGTGGGAATCTTACTATGCATTTCACTGCCCCAGTACCTGTCTCACCTCATGGTGGGAATCTTACTATGCATTTCACTGTCCCCGTACCTGTCTCACTTCATGGTGAGAATCTTACTATGCATTTCACTGTCCCCGTACCTGTCTCACCTCATGGTGGGAATCTTACTGCCAATTGAATCTCTGATTCACATAACTGCTGCCCACTGCCCTGATGAAGGTGTCGGCTTTCACAGTAGAGGTGAAATTTCCACTCTAGCTGTCCACCTTCTGGACACTGTCCAGTCCGTAAATCTACAATAATCAGAGTCATTAGTCATGTGACCTTGTTTATATCAAAATGACCTCTATATGACCTTCTACGATAGACACACCCACTCTATGAATGAGTGATGCAGGTTACTGAAGATCATTTTGCTCACTACCCGCTACGGCAGCACTACAGGTATAAGGACTTCAGGCCAGTATTACAAGCATTACATCTGTGTCCTTGGTACGTGGCTTTGTCCATTGTGGGGGCAGGTGGACATTTCTGGCCAGCCTGTCATTAGCACCTTGAAGACCATCCAAAGGTGGCAGCAGCAAGGGGTCGAGGAAGTGTAGACAAGTCAGTCTGAAGGACAATGAGCCACAATAGCAGCCAACTTTCCAAGAAATGAGTCTCGGAAACCCGTGGTGCTGTACATCACCATCCTGATCGATGAGATAAGACAAGATGGGTTAAGATAAGATGATATGAGATGAGTTAAGATAAGGTGAGATGATATGAGATGAGTTAAGATAAGATGAGATAAGATAAGATGAGTCATATGAGGAAAGGTTAGCTGAGCTAAATATGTTCAGCCTCGAGCAAAGGAGACTGAGGGGGGACATGATCCAGGTCTATAAAATTCTAACAGGACTGGATGCTGTTCAACCAAATAGTTACTTCAGCATTAGTTCAAACACAGGAACTCGTGGCCATAGATGGAAATTAGCAGGAGAACATTTTAAGATGGATTTGAGGAAGCACTTCTTTACACAGCGAGTTGAGTATGGAATAGTCTTCCTGTTAGTGTAGTGCAAGATAAAACCTTGGGTTCCTTTAAATCAGAGCTAGATTTTAACAACGCTGAGCTATTAGTTAACTTCTCCCCATACGAGCTCAATGGGCCGAATGGCCTCCTCTCATTTGTATATTTCTTATGTTTCTATGTTCTTATAAGATGAGGAGCCTTTACATTGATTCCAGGGGTCATTTTTGAAACTCGTTTCGTTCCAGAGCAATTTCTGTATTTATAAGGAGGACCAGTGATAGAGAACACTTAGCTCAATATAGCTATCCACACTCCCTTCCTGGCTGAAGTTTAGCCAGCTTCCTGCCAGTTATTTTCCGGAGAGAGAAAACAGACAGTGACTGACAGCTTTCAGTGATGCCACGCTGTGGGTGTCTAAGCCTCGTTATTTGCCATCAATAAACTGTAGCGTATTCGATACGGCTGGATCCATAACCTCCTAATGTCAACACTTTGCGTAATTTCTCGACAAGAAGAATCCAAGACAGCAGAAAAGCCAATTAGCATACTGATGTCAATCCGGAAAATGGCGGAATGCCGGCTAAGACCTGCGACGGAGTGGCTCGGAGCAATTTCGCTTGCAGGAAATTAATTGATCACATCTTTACTTGACAAGGCGACTTTCACCGTTACTGCTTTCAATGGGGATTAACTTTTAGATCAAAACATCTGCTGTCTACAAGCTGCCAATAGATGGAAGCTTGCACTGCTGAAAACCTTGAAGTCGAGTGGACATCTCAGCAGACATTGTCATTGTAATTATATTTGCGTGAAGGCAGTTTAGAGGTCCTGGAGGAAGTGCTCGCACTTTCTGTGGAGCTCACTCTTAATTGGTATATTCAATGAGCTTCTTTCCATTGGCACGTGAGACTGAGTGTGTGTAAGCATCCTGTACAGGTTGCATCTTACTCTGTACTTCCTGGAAAGGGTTTCTGGATCACAAGGACCCTGATTTTAGATTCTATTCATCAATAATAGATTGACGAATAACAGAACAATGTTATTATATTTTAAAACACTGCGTGCTCTAATGTCTCAGATACAGAGCAATAGGAAGCCATTTAGCGATAAATGTCCCAGCCAGATACTTACTCTGGCCGGCCATAGATTAGAAGAATAAGCTTGTAAATTCCACGATGTTAAATACCTTGCTACAGCAATAGTCAAGTAGAGAAAAAAACTGTAAGAAGCTGTCCGACCTTAAACATGATCCCACAAATCTTCCGAAGAGTCAGCACATTAGCCAAGAGGAAGCTGTTCGAAATAAAATCTGCACCGTTGCATTTTCCGCAGACTTGAGGTTTTAATCGATTGGTGTTTCCACAAAGGGAAATTTTTGTTTACCCCACACTGCATTTAGATGGTAAAACCTATAATCACTTTTAAAAGAAAGGTCACCTAAAATGGTATTTAATGTTCCAACACTCATTATATAGCGACCTATCGATCTAACCATGCGTCCATCCATTTCCTGTGCAACTTGTACTCTGCAGTCGCCATGAGTCTGATGCCTGCTCTGGATACTCTGGAAGGGATGCCAGTGCAGCGGAGGGCGCACGCTCACACTCGGACACACTGAGAAGTGCACACGCACAACGACGCTAATGTGCCACAGATCATTTCAGGATATGGGACATATGCATGTTCTTCTGCCTTTTTCTCTTTCTGTCGCCTGCGGTCCAGCACGAAACTTACTGCCATCGCCACATACTTCCCCGTATTCTCGGTTGACTGGGTGGCTCCATTAGACTGGGAAGAACAAGTATTATTAGATATATATTTATAATAAATAAATACAATAAACAACACAGAGTTTTTGTTACTGAGGTTGTGTAAAAAGTTTATCCAAGTAGTTATATTTGGTTTCTGTAACTGACTCGACAGCCTAAACACTAACACCTCCTTCCTAACTTCTCATTCTACCCCAGGGCAGGAACTTTTAATGCAGAATTACACTTCCATGCTTTATCGAGGAGAACTTCAGATTACAGTTGAAACAAAGTGAAAGTATGGGATCAGAGTTACAATTGCAAACCTCCCCAGATCAAAATAAAGCAGAGAGAAGAGGACCTGGCGGGGAATTTCCTGAGCCACCACATCTGCTGTGTGAGTAATCTGCGGTGTCTCTCCCCCCTCAGCCACTGTCACTGTCCTATCCAATGCCTGCTCTGAAACCCTTCTATTTTCTGCTACATTTTGCAGTCTGAGACTATAAGAGACAATAACCCATTGTAATCTAACTTAAAATGTGTGTACTTTGCCCAAACAAAAATCGCAGTGCAGCCTACAGCAAAGGGCTATTCAGTCACATTGGAGCTTGGCTACAATGAGGCTCGGTGCCAGAGCATGGAGACTGCATCAGAAACATCGGTGCTATGCCATTAGTTGCCATGACAGCTCATTTATAAATGTGCCGCTTTTATAATTTGGAACTCTCATTTAGGGCCTGTAAAATGCTATAAGTTCTATTAGTTTGTTATTGTCTCATACCGACCTGAAAAACGCGCACCGGGGGACACGAGCAGCACACCGTGCCGCAGAGATAAAATATTGCTTTGCAGACTTTTATCTGTACCAACCCTTGCTTCTGTAGTGCTATTCCAGGCTGGCTGAGGAGGCCCGCTGCTCCCAGTACCTGACACGGCACTCAGATGGCAGAGGAGCTTGTCGATGAGACAGATGGTTAGTCAGTCGGAAGAACAACTTCTTTGTGATTGAAGGATTGGAATTGTACTGGTGTGGACGTAGAGAAGATGAGTGGGGAGGGAGCAGAGAGTTAATATTGTTTAGGCAGACTATAAGCGAATCATGATCCAGAGCCGGTGATGGATGGATGGTATTATCCCAACCCCCACAATAATTTGAATGAGAAAACATTTCTCCTATAGAGAAAAACTAAAGTATATAATTAGGGGAAATGGCATGATGGAATTCTCTTACATGAAATATATGAGCAGATTTTCAGAAACAAAAAGAACTCTCTGATAGTTTCAGATATGCTGATACAAGGACAGTGGGCTGTGCTGAAACTCAGATGGGGTGGTGAGTGAGTATGTGTGTGTGTGTGGGGGGGGGCAGTGTCGGGGGTGGCAAATGTTATTATGCTGGCAGAGAAATGGAGGTTTGTGTTATGCTAATGCGGGCTGATAGTGGATGCGAGTTTCTGGCGTTGCCTCTGTGATTGATGAACCAGAGAGCCTCAGCTGAATACCTACATCCTCCATCACTTGGGCTTTGGGAAGTTCAACATTCTGGGATTTTAGCATAAGGCCACTTTAAATAAATAACTAAATTAATCTGCCCCCTTTCCGTCTCTCGGTTATCAGCAAGCACGGTGCGTCGCAAAATCCTTGTAGACTTCATAAGATATATTTTCTCTTTGGCGAGCTCTGGTCATTTAAACCTTTTAAAACTTAAACAATAGGATAAACCTGATGTTTAGAGCATTTATTACTAATTATACCTGTAATAAAGGTTTCCTTTGAATTTTTATCTTAAACATACTTACATCACTATGTTTGGGAAACCCCTTGAAGTTTAAACAAATGATGTAGTCTAGCTTGATGTGTGGATTATGCATGCAGATATTTGATCTCGGTTTGTTTTATCTGTATTTGCTATTTGTGCGAGGGATTTTTAAAATGTCCTGCACAGATTATGTTTAAATCTCTGCAGTTCCCAGATAAATCCGGAATATAAAACCAAAGAAGAACAACATCAAATATAAAGTAAGATTTTGCTCCTCTTGTATTTCACATTTCCTCTTTAGAATGTAGTCTTGGTATGCCACAACTGTCGTGGATGGGAATCTGTAGCCATTATAAAGAGAACATCACAAACGCTGCTCAAAACACTTCAGTATTTTAACTATATGGTAACTCAGTGCCATTTAGCTACCTGTATTTTTATGAAACCGTGAGAACAAAATATACAAAAAAAAAACATTTAAAAAAAAAGTTCCCGGGTTTGACAGCGTGATAAGAAAGGTATTTTTATATTTTCACTGAGGCCTCGCTCCTGCTTGAGATTGCGGGGACAGGGGCCGGGTCGATTCTGCCCTCACCAAAAAAGATAAGCGACAAAATGTTCCAGTTTTCTAGTTTCCAGCCGGGAAAATTCTCCAGCTCAGCCCACATTCACTGTAGTATTCCTTCAAAGACACAGGTGCATTCTGAGCCCTGGAAATTAATCTCACACTTGCAATGGACATAGATGAATTCATGGGCCATAAAGTGTGAACTGAATTTCCTCCAGCCCGAATGAACTGGGAGAAGTGGATTAGCAAGATTGCTAAATGTTGAAGGTGTTGATCCCTGCCCACCCCCAATGAGAGGTGATGTGTCATAAGAGCAGTAGTTCTCTGTCTGACTGGTACAATGCAGCAATATGCATTATACATAATGGAATTGCAATGGCAAATGGAAAGATCTAAAATCCCAGTCCATAATGAAATCATAGCTCGCGGGACAAACGCTGAACATAAAATGCTATCTTCCAAATTTAATCTGCAACATGTGGCCGAAAAATTATTATTCTATATGGCTTTCTATGTGTTAATAAACATGCTTAATATGCACAGACACGCTCTGAGTTCTGCTGTAGCGTCCCTGAACGAGGCACTTCGCCTGGATTGCTTCGGCAATACACCTAGCTAAATGTAAATTCAAATGAAAGTAGCTGGACTGGGGAAAACACGCAGTAGTATTAGGGACTGCATGAGTTACACGTACTCCCTATATCGAAGATTTATCTGTAAGCTCGTCTACTCATTAGCTAAAATGTTAATAGCAGGAAGAGCATAAAACTTGGCTGTTAGCATTCCAGAACTTATGAGACAGAGGAACAATCAGCCTCGCAATGTAGCAAAGCTCATGCTGTTTGACATGCATTTAGCTGCGATGATTTGTATTGTTAGGGCTGTATTATGGCACTAATTTCCTCCTCCTCAGGTCTAAATGTCATTTCGGTTGTCAGAGTCTTGCTCTTGAAGGCAAAATTAAGATGACACTTTTAATAAATCCATCTGTATCGGGAGAAGCTGTTATGTGCTGTTGCACGGGAATTAAAAGTAGAGCGACTAATTAATCAGAAGTTACTCCTGATAATACGAGTTCTTGGTGTGAGTAAAACATCGCGGCATTTTCTTAGTGAAATACGCGGTTGTACTTTAACCAGCCCCGGTTATCCGGCGCTACACACTCGCAGTTACGCGCATCCAGCTCTGCTGGTTTTATACGCCGCGCGTAACACGTGACACGCCGACCCGATGGGATAGAGGCTCGGAGCCGCCGGCGGGCGCAGAAGATCCGCGCCGGACTCCCAGCACGCCGCCCAGGAAGCCGCGCCGCCTCCCTCAGCTATCCATCACCGACAGAACAACACGTCTCAATCCTCCTAAGCGCTCTCAAATAGCCGAATATTTATATACGAGCAAATATTACGCTACAAATTGGAAAATGGAGAAGACCGCTCTTTTTATCAGAGGACTCCAAACATGTGGACAAGCTTGAAAGCTTGTGAAGGTAATCTACTTTAATTGCTCCTAGATTCTTTCCCACGCATTACATTAAATAGTAATACGTGTTATTAATAATGTATGCATAAAAAAGTAGTGTTATGTTGTGGCATTCTATTGCTTTTAGATTAAATTATTAAATCACCCAGTAGGAGAAGAATCGGGCTTTCTGGGTTTCTATGATTTAACTAGTTTGATGTGAATAATGGAAAACACAAAATATTTTCATTTAAATTAGAAATAGTATTGTTGACTAGAAAAAAACTCAAGGAAATACAAATTACTCCCGGGAACACTTAATGACTCATTAAATGCCATTTTTTATATTTAGTGACATGCAGGTGTTTTAAACAGATTTTTGTGTTAACATTCGAATAAATAAACTAATATTATACCATGAAAGGACACGTATGTAATGTACGCTAGCGTAATTATATATCTTATCGCTATACTGTGTTTAACCACTACCAAGTGCCCTTCCTGAGTATGGAGTCTACTTAAATGAGTTTTTCTTGTGGTGTATATTTAGGGTTGGATAGATTTATCCCGTTTCACTTGAAAAGGTATCAAGAAATTGCATCATAGACGGCGTATTATTTTATTAGTACCCTAAGCATAAATTACCAGCCATAGCATATAAACATTAAAGTAAATTCAACCGTAATAAACTTATTTAATTTAGTGATATGGTTCATTACCATGAACCTAAAACAGGTGATCGTTGCGTCCATCTGGCCATGTTCTTCTATAGATTAATGCCTTTATACACCAGCGGAAAGCATTTACTTCTGAGCCGAAAACAGGGTGACGAATACTCGCATCTAGAAAACACGAGAATTAAACCCATAATGAAAAGCGGTTGCTCCCTAAGTGGATTTATATGATTATTTTTTTCACTATCGTCAATATAGGAGTTATTTCGTGTGACAGTAGGTGTTAGTTTTATATTTATAATTTTTCTAAAACCTAATTTTAAAGGCTGTTACAAAATATTGTACATGAGCCAACAATTACATCTGGGAATAAAAAGGTTTTGTCACAGGTATTTTTATATTACGCTATAATAACCGCAATAATAAAAATACGGTAATACAATTGACAGATCAGTAATAATGTAATAATATACTGTTAAATGTTGTACTAGTCTGTAACAAATGAGGTTCCGTTTTCCATGGATTGAATTACAGCTGGTAAACAGGCCTGCAGTTAAATGTTTTGAGTTAGTCAACGTCACATTTTAGACGTATTTGATGCGAAGTTTAGAGCGCGTTTTTATGTAAAATGACATGGTGCTGCAGCGACCGCCGGTGGCCTTCGTAAGTAATGTCACCTGAATCAACGTGTTCAATGGTCATCTTTGGACTGATTATTTAAGGATGAACTGGCCACGTTTTTTATGTAGAAATATTTCCCAGACATTTCCCTTTTGTCCTCTTAGGTTGTCTTGGAAAAGTTTTAGGCTTTTTTTTTTTTTAAATCTCCAAGAGCCGTAACCATGAAATCCATACTGGATGGCGTAGCTGACACAACCTTCCGGACGATTACTACTGGCCTGCAGTACCTCAGCTCCAACGATGCCAGTTACGACGAAGCCGCCATGGATGCCGACTTCACAAAGGGCATCTACTCCTTGCAGAAGCCCCTCTCTGCATTCCGCAGCAATGCCTTCCAGGGGAAAGTGCCCGGTGATGAGGAACTCATCCTTAAAGGCATTCCCTTCTTCCCAACCAACGGCAGCGAGCTCTTCGGCAACAGGAGTGGTACCGCGTTGGGTGGGGACAGTTTCCAGTGCGGGGAGAATTTCATGGACATGGAATGCTTCATGATCCTGACACCCAGCCAGCAGCTGGCCGTGGCCGTAATGGCTCTCACCCTGGGCACGTTCACCGTCCTCGAGAACTTGGTGATCCTGTGCGTGATCTTCCAGTCCCACACGCTGCGCGGCCGTCCCTCTTACCATTTCATCGGCAGCCTGGCCGTGGCCGACCTGCTGGGAAGCGTCATCTTCGTCTACAGCTTCCTGGACTTCCATGTGCTGCACAGGAAGGACACCCCCAATGTTTTCCTATTCAAGCTGGGTGGGGTCACGGCCTCTTTCACCGCCTCCGTGGGCAGCCTCTTTCTGACCGCCATCGACCGCTACATCTCCATTCACAAGCCTCTATCCTACAAGCGAATTGTCACCAAGACCAAGGCCATCGTTGCCTTCTGCTTGATGTGGGGCATCTCAATCATCATTGCAGTGCTCCCCCTGCTGGGCTGGAACTGTAAGAGACTCAACTCCGTGTGCTCGGACATCTTTCCCCTCATCGATGAGAACTACCTGATGTTCTGGATCGGGGTGACCAGCGTTCTCCTGCTCTTCATCATCTACGCGTACATGTTCATCCTGTGGAAAGCACACCACCATGCGAAGCGCATGATTAGGCGAAGCTCTCAGAAGAGCATCATCGTCTACGCCGCGGATGGCACCAAGGTGCAGAGCACCCGGCCGGAGCAGACGCGTATGGACATCCGACTGGCCAAGACGCTAGTGCTCATTCTGGTGGTGCTGATCATCTGCTGGGGCCCTGTGCTGACCATCATGGTCTACGATCTCTTCTGGAAGATGAACAACTTCACCAAGACGGTCTTCGCCTTCGCCAGCATGCTCTGCTTGTTCAACTCCACAGTCAACCCCATCATCTACGCCCTCAGGAGCAAAGACTTGCGCCGTGCCTTCCTGGGCATTTTCCACGTGTGCAGAGGCACCAGTCAGACTTTGGACAACAGCTTGGAATCTGATTACCAGAATGTCAGGAATGCCAGTAGGGCAGCTGAGAGCTGTGTAAAGACCACGGTAAAAATAGCCAAAGTGACCATGTCCATCTCAACCGAGACATCTGCAGAGGCTGTCTGAGATGCCTTTTTGTACTTGTGAACATGCCGGTGACTCACAAGCCCATAATCCCTCAGCGCTCCTCTGAGAGTTATGTGAATTTTACTTAATAGTGGTGACATAATGCTGGTGACACGTGGGAAAGTGAAAAATACAGAGAAACTGTGAAGGATCAGGACATTAAATGTATATTTCACCTGACAAGTACTAGTGTGTACAAGTACTTGACTAAGTGCCAAAATGATTGTTATAATGAACAGGATGAAAGGATTTCTTTATGAAGTGGATTTAAACGTGGATTCTTAATGTTAGATGGCAGTATTATCTTTATTAGTACTAAAGTTTTATCACATTGTGTACTGCTTTAGTACTAATGTTGTCCGGAATGTATGTGGTTTTTAAGGGGGAGAAGCTGTATTTTTACTGTGAAACAAGATTCTTAGCAGTGGAATCATTAAACTTGCAACAAAAATTGCTCAGTATACTTCATTAGCTATCTTTACACATAAAACTGCATTAATGTAAAGCGCATCGTGAAAACATAGAATTCCAGCTCTGAAATTCTTAGTTTGATTATTGATGATACTATAGCTAAAGATGTCATTTTTAAGAAACTTTGTTAATGTTACAAAAACGTGTAGATATTTATCGAAGTACATGAAAGGTATGTGTAACATTTCATTAATGGAAGCACTTATTTTGAATTGATTTCTGAGATTATATTTCTGATTTATATATACATAAATGAAGGTATGTACAAAGTATTCAGTGACGGTAAAGACAAATGATCACCTCATGGATAACCTGCTACAGAAGCATTCACCACACATGCCATTTGGCAGCTTTTGCTAATAGCAGTCAAAAGTTGCAGTTTTGGTGTTTTGATTATTAATTAAACATGAAAGGAGGATCCTAGTCCAGTGTATGGAAACGCGGAGTCTGGCTATGTGTAGGCCTGAACCGCATTCCGTGAGAATGACACATTTCATTGTATTTCGATTTTGTTAGTTGAAGGTGGTTACATTGTGTTACGGTATTTTCTTACACATAAAAATTACATTTATCCAAGAAAATCTCAAATCCAGTAAATTACATTATTTGGAGGAAAAATATTTTAATTTGATGTTATTACATAAGATTTTATGGTTTACCTATTTACATCATTTAATATTTCTTCAGAAGAAGTTTGGGATAAGTGCGTAAATATTAAGTGTTCAAAATCTCAAGGCCTCTGGTCCATCCTCTATGCCATCTGCCTAGGAGATTAAATCAGCATCGCAATAATCAGACTTGCCTTGCTTAAAAGAGGCCAGTCTGTATGCTCATCTTGTGATATTGGTCAAATATCTATTGAATGTTTTCAATTAACATTAATCTGGTTTGGATGTCAGTGATCTGTACCCCTTTCCAGGAAGCATGGTGTAGACATCAGAGTGACTTAAACAGGCCAATCAGAGAGCACTCACACATGCTGACAGAGTAAGTGCAATTTAGAGTGACTGATCTATATGCACTAATCTTGAACAGCACCCCCTTGCTTGCAGGAGGAAAACCTAGAGAAACTCAGTACTTTTTTACAGTGTAGTTCACATTTCACAACTACACAACAGTATTACAAATGACTTGTGTTAATTGGTGTGTGCTGTAAATCCAGTGTCTGCGTAGTAGATGTTTTTACTTAGAAATTTTGTTACGCTGTGCTGAAAGTGTGATTACCGTTACATGTGTTTATTTTAACTTATTGTTAGTATAGTGTGCTGGTCACACTAAGGTAATCTTTCAAATTATAATAATGACCATTTAAATGTTTTGTGTTGTGCTTGTATTTATTATCTTATTATTGTTTAACTGGTACCAGGCTGGTGAGGTGTTTATGTATTGTTAATGGCCATAAATAGATAAATAATGTATCTTGCGATCTTGCTTAAAAATTGTTGCAATTTATTTTGTTACAGTGAAGTTTTCTACGGCGTACAAAGCATTAAATTTTCCCTGGTTCTAGCTTTTGGGATCACATCAGATACAGGAATAGTGGAGCAGAGGAATAAAGCATCATACAAATATATGTGAATTAGCTGTGTTTATTAACGGCTTCTTAGGGAATGTAAATTAAAACCGTTTTTCATACTCCTTAAAGGAACAATACAACTGGATACTTCCACTTTAAAAGTTAGAAGCTGATATATTTTGCTTTATGCCTACTCAGCATGTCAAAACAAGTAAAAAACAGTCATAAATTTCACGCCATGCTACTGCTGTCCCTCTGTCGGTGCTGAAAATCGGCACCTGCTTAGCTTCACGCAAAAAAACAAATCTACATAAGGGATGTGTCCTAATTCATTGTTCAGACTTTGACAGTGCTCTCTTCCAAGCCTGTAAATCTTTAAATAAAGACACGATTGTCCAAAGTGGAAACCGTCTGTGTTTTATAGTTTTGTTATATAGGAATAATTATATATTTGTTATAAATAGAAATAATAATCGACGCAATGGAAAACATCTTTTCAATAAACGTTTAATCTTTCCTCAAGTTGTTGCCAGAGCTATGTCGCCCTCCGGTGGACAGTAAGTAATACGACCATGTTGACAAACTAGATCTACCTATATTAGAATCTATAATATAAACTACAGAATCTCACAAAGTTCTGCGCGGATATGTATGCTTACGTAAATTTTCAAATTTTTTTTTTTTACTTTTTTTTTTTTACAAATCTTGAATAGCAGACAACAGCTTTGAGATTAATTACATCAGTTTACATGACTGTCAATTAACAAATAAGCAATCGCGGATACACTACTTGAGTGCTATTGCTTATCAATTCATCACAAATGAAGTGTTAGTTGCAAACATCTCATGTTTCATAATGAATTGTCATTATCGCAAGCAAATACTACATATGTTACTATATCTGTTAATTCTGAAAAACCTTTTTGAACTACTGAAGGAAGTAGAGGAGAGTGGGGACAGTTGCAACATGGGTAAATCGCAACATGGCTTATTCCTCCTATCAGGAATGAGCTACAGTGATGATACTCATACTACACGCGCTCAGGTAGCCCTTCTTCCTTCCTGGAAAAAATAGCCACATGTGACAATTTCTTCTGCAAAGAAATATTTTTCAAGATTAAAAAAAAGTAATTTTTTACGATGACATTTTTTGTCATACTGTCTAAATTATTTGTGCGAAGCATTGTAAAATCATATCTTATTACTCAGTGTTTCCTTAGCTTCTAACAGGCAGAGCTAGTATGTGCCAAAGCTGCTGTGCCAAGCTAGTATAGCAAGTTTCATCATGGCTGTCAGTGTAGGGACAGTTGCAACGTGTTGTTGCAACCATCCCCTCAAACCAAGAGAGGTTAGGATACAGTGCTGGCATAGCATGGCATGGGCTCACCAGGCCTGCACTGATGGAGGAGCCATTTATAGTGACCACAGCTGCGAGTCTGATGTGGATGTCCTTCTCCCTTACCCTCTCTCTGTCACACATACACAAGATACATCACATGCACATAGTCACGCTTACCGGCAAATCCAGGTGCACACTTAAGAATTTATTCCAACATTCACTTAAACATACACACACAGACCCGAATACCGATCTAAATGGGGACAGTCCATTCATTTCTATGGGAAAAACTCTAATCCCAGTCATGACACCACCTATCCAGCCCTAACCTTAACAATAAGTAACTAACCAATATACAAGGCTTTTGACATTTTTACTTTTTTTTTTATTCCGTTCACAGATTTTTATAAAACTGTGGTTATCCAAATGGGGACCTGAAAAAATGATTCCAAAAGTACGGAAGTTTCAGGTTTAACTACACTTTGGGGACATTTTGAATATGATCTATGTGCACAAATTAAATAAAGAAATTGCAAATAGTATTAAAGAATGAGTTTAGTACATTTTAATGAATGTTACGACTGCCCTATCGACTGTTGCAACCATCCCCTGTTATGCGGTCAGTTGTAACATTAGACTTTGCCTATTCAAGTATAAATTGCATGTGTATTATCATACTGTATGTATACATTTTACAGCAGTGTGGGTGGGTAGCTAACAGATGTGGGCTTAATGTGTTAAAATTTTGTCTTTCCAATATAAACAGTCTCTGAGAAACTGAAGGAAATGTAAAAAGTGTTGCAACGTCCCCACTCTCCCCTACTGAAGGAACAAATAATGAATAACACATGTAAAAAACTGAAGTCATGTTTGTTCTTCATTAATTAATTGCGACACGTCTTTTATCCCAAGCAGTTACTTGTTAATTCTGTTAATTCTGAAAATCTTAGTGAACTACGGTAGGAACTACTCAAGAACCGATGAATTCAAGCATTGAATTTGAGGAGTATAAGTAATGAATAATACAAGTGAAAAACTGATGTCGCATTTATTCATCATTAATGAATAATGACACCTTTCATCTTAAATGGCTATTATATTTTCCCATGATTTGTAAATTGTAGTTAAGCAGTAACTGAGTTGCTACTAAGCATTTTGTCGCCTTAAGTAAAGCGTACCGCGCAATCGCTTTATAGCCAAGCTGTAGTTTATTGAGACTTTATATTCCTCCCCACAGCCAAAACTATCATAAACTGTCTTACACTATATTATTTAAGAAAGGCTAATTCTAAAAAAATCGTAATAAATTATATCAGTCAAGTTCACGTAATATACATTTATGAAACTATTGATCGGGCCGTTAACATATTGGAACAGGCACATGAGAAAGGGATTTGCCCTTGCTTATGGGGAAAGTGTAAACTGTAAATATATGCGCATGAAATAGCGCATGAAGCCAGTAAAAACTACAACTCCCTATAGGAGGCGATTCGGTCTGCGCATGCGCGCAGGAACCCGGCTGGAGTCTGACGTTGTTGTGGACGCCATGTTAGCCGCTTGAGGGGCGAGATACCGGAACGCAAACGGGAGGGGACGGCCGCGGCAAGACGCTCGTCTTCATCCGGCGATGTGTCCCATCTAGCCGAGCAGGAGCGATACGAAAGCAGGAAGAGGGCCTGAACAGTACAACGGAAAGTGGCCATAGCGAGCCGAAGCTTTCTGCCGCCGGAGAGCCGCTTCCAGCCAAAGTTAGGAGGGTTACTCCCCTCGGCGCATCCAGGCAGCAGACCCGGGATCTTCGCCCATAATCGCTGCTTTCAGCCGGACTGAAAACATGGCTTGCGGGGCTACTTTGAAAAGGACTGTGGATTTCGATCCTTTAATGAGCCCGGCGTCGCCCAAGCGGAGGCGTTGCGCCCCGCTGTCCCCGTCGGCGTCCAGCTCGTCCCCCCAGAAATACCTCCGCATGGAGCCGTCGCCCTTCGGGGAGGCGTCGGCCAGACCCAGCACAGGTCGGTACAGCTCCGCGAACCGGCGGTACTTACGGCCCCACTTAAGCCGATCCGGCTCCGCGAACCGGCGGTACTCACTAAAGCCGGGCCGGCTCCGCGAACCGGCGATACTCACTTAAGCCGGGCCGGCTCCGCGAACCGGCGGTACTCACTTAAGCCGGGCCGGCTCCGCGAACCGGCGGTACTCACTTAAGCCGGGCCGGCTCCGCGAACCGGCGATACTCACTTAAGCCGATCCGGCTCCGCGAACCGGCGGTACTCACTTAAGCCGATCCGGCTCCGCGAAACCGCGATACTCACTTAAGCCGATCCGGCTCCGCGAACCGGCGGTACTCACTTAAGCCGGGCCGGCTCCGCGAAACCGCGATACTCACTTAAGCCGATCCGGCTCCGCGAACCGGCGGTACTCACTTAAGCCGGGCCG
>JAODKM010000025.1:17693303-17733690 GCA_026780845.1 Petrocephalus sullivani
GCGATGGGCTGGTGCCCCCTCCTGGGTGTTCCCCTGCCTTGTGCCCGTAGGTGTGAGTGTGCCCTGCGATGGGCTGGTGCCCCCTCCTGGGTGTTCCCCTGCCTTGTGCCCGTAGGTGTGAGTGTGCCCTGCGATGGGCTGGCGCCCCCTCCTGGGTTGTTCCCTGCCTTGCACTGGACCCCTGTTACCCTGGATAGGAGAAGTTGTTTCAGAAAATGGATGGATGGATTAGTTAGAAGCAGCTGAGAGCAGGCCATCAAACGATGTGTAACTTGATAGATGACAAAAGTATTGTAGATATCTTTTTATTGTATTGTACATATCTAATTTAGAGTAATTTTACCCGTGGAAAAAAAAAATCAGGTGGGTTAGTTCGTTCTCCATTGAGCTTATAAACTTTATATGCCACAAGACTGCATCTACACATCTGCAGACTGTGGCCAATGAGTATTAACAGAGAAAGTTCCCTTTTTTGTTATATATATAACACATATTATTGCTACCATGGCAGCTGTTTCAAGTGAGCAATTTTTCCGTATGTGTCACCATGTTCATTTATTTCAACATGTGGTAGGACACAGTGACCCTTTATTTTTTCTTGATATCCAACAAGTAGTTTTATATTATAGCAGGGCAGTCAACACACATACACACACACACAGAGGGTGTATTCCTATCATTATGGGGACACTCCATTCATTCCTATGGGCATAACCCTGATTTCAACTATGACGCCCTTAACCCCTACCCAGCCCTAACCTTAACCATAAGTAACCAAACAAAATATGAGGCATTTTTAGTTTTTTTATTGCAGACACAGATTTTTATAAAATTGAGGTTATCCTTGTGGGGACCGAAAAAATGTCCCCACAAGGTAAAAAGTAGCAGGTTTTTATCACATAGTGGGGACATTGGGTCCCCACACTGTTAGAATTACTAAGCCACACAGACAGACACACACACACACACAGAGTTAAATGACGCTGAGACCTTAGACTGCCATTTTACAACTTACGGGGTAACCCTTAAGCTAAAATAAAATCTTGGTCATCTTGTACTACACCTAGAGGAATCTTTTTGTCGGGTTATTGGAACGGGAATTTTCCATATTTCCATTTATTGTATATTTAGCTGACTCCTGGGGAACTGTTGGCTGCAAAACTGCATCTTCTTCACAAGTAAGAGAAAAGAATTCCGAGGCAGAACAGTGTTAAGGAGACACATCTGAGCCTGAAAGCAGCTGTTCAGGTGATAATTCTGTACACACTGTACACTGTACACACTGCGACAAGTGCAGTAACACCTTCCTGTTAAAATACGGAACCAAGAGTGTCGCTGTGGCTGTAAATAAGTTATATTAGGGCAATAAGGAATTGCGAATGTCTCTGCGGTTTTGATTTTTCATTCCAGTCTTTCTGGCATTTTGAAACATGTTCTGCTCGCAGCTAAATATTTTACAGAATTTGGAAAGTTTTCAGATTAGACAGGAAGCGGCATGGGAAGTGTTTGGTACAGATGTTTGCTAAAGTTCTGCGTGAGGAACATAAGTAGCTTATGCTTGCCTGTGTGTCCGATGTCTCCGCCTGGGTGTCCCCCTGCCCTTTGTCCTACGCTGCCTGGGATAAGCTCCTGCCCCATTTACAGCCTTGACCAGAATAAGCGGTTAGATGCGTGGATGGATGGATGGCCTATGGATCATGAAACTGGTCTAGGTATTTACTTACTCATGGAGTGGTTTAAAAACTTGCAACTGACATTTGAATCATTTCGATGTTTAATATAAAACTACAGTCTGCCAAATATTTCTTAGAACTGTTAGTCATCTCCGACGTCAACAAGGTCTCAGGTAGTTTTTTGTGCATAAATTGGAATTGGCAACAGTAGAGGTCGACAGAGAACATCACTGTGGTGATTTTAAACAAAAACATCTCCCATGCTGTCCCGCTCAAAGCTGAGCCTCTACACCTTCATATCCCCACTATTTTAAAAAGGTTTGACAAGTTGGCAGTAGAGAGTCTGTAGGCTGCTGCTCTACAAAAGCCATCGGCTTGAGGTGATTGACTTAGATGGTACATTCACTTCTTCATAGTCAGCAAGCGACTAGCCCCAGCTGGGTTTCACATTAACAGCGGGCCCTTTGCTAACCAAGGCTTGGAATTACTTTCAGTTCTTATTTTAGCCAAGAAATTTACAGTTCCTGGCAGATGTTGGTTGATCTTTTTTATTCTCTCGTAGGTGTGCTCGTATTGCAGGACAAAAGCCACCACTTGGTAATATATTCGCTTTATTTGCTCCCGATGAGCCAAGAAAGGAAAGCAAAATGTTGCACTAAGTGTCTTATTCAGGTCCTCGAAGGGCTGTATAACAAAAGCAGTTATCGCTTAAGAGGACCAGGACTGTAAAACACATCCTGCGTTCTTTACTGTCATTTTGTTTCTGAGTGACCACATTTTTCTGAAAAGGAACTTCATCCAAAAACACAGGTGGATATTTTACTGTAGAAATTCAGGTTTAACACTAGCTCAGGGGTTTTACAAAAGCACCCCTTCAGAGACCTCTGAGCTGGCAAGCTTCAGCCTGGGCCATAGTTCATGACCATCATCACCACAACTGACCATCTAAAATACAGAAACTGATCTACTCATGTTTTGACATAAAATAGGAGGGTCAGGTTAACAGGGTTAGTAGTTTTCATTGTGTTCCCCCCAAGTACATTTTGCACTTTGTACATATTAACAGATCTATTTTAGCTTCATCATGCAGTATCTCTTCATTAATTTGGAATAAGATTTTTGCAGTCAGTCATTTTCCCAACTTACAGTTTATTATGCCACTCAGTCAGTTAGAGCCTGTTACAGTCTCTCATTAAAAGCGGTAAACTGTCGTTATGCCATTTACCGATTCTGTGCTAGTTTGTACACCAAACATGAACAGCTGAAATCTGAGCGTGTCATTTTGCAGCATGGCTATCTCTCGAAAGAAAAAACAAGAACGAAGTGTTTCTATGCTTTAAGTCTTACGTACAGCTTGCATCACATGTTCTGAGAGTACTCCAAGTGCATTGTGGGTAATTTGGCAATTGTTAAGCAACTCGCAGCAGCATAGTAACATGTCTTATGTCACTATTGTCCCCAGCTAACATTTGCAAAAAACATGGTAAGTCATCATTGATGAATCATGAGGCATCTTTTATCTCAAGCAGTTAATATTTGTCACTATATCTGTTAATTCTGTAAACCACTGAGAACTACTGAGTGAACAAGTAATGAGTAACACAAGTTAAATACTGATCTCAGCAGTTACTTTATTTGTTGCTATATGTTAATTCCGTAATGCTTTGTGAACTACTGAAGGTACAAGTAATGAATAACACAAGTGAAATACTCATGTCATGTTTGTTCATCATTAATGAATCATGACGCATCTTCTATCAGAAGTTGAGACTACATTTGTTCATGATTTCTACTCTAGTACTAACTGATTTATTACTGTTGTAATTTGTCAAGTAAAGTATTACCATCCTGAGCATCCCTCTTCACAACTTCCTGTAAAGTCCAATTCAACTACATTTCTAAAGTATGCAAACTTCACCCTGCAAACAAGGCAGCGAGTTTCATAAGAACTACCACTTGACCAACCATGAATCAAAAGCAAACTGCTTAGCTAGTGCTTAATTAGAAGCAACAGGTAACAGCTGACGACAGACAGAGACACTCTTTGCCAGTTATGGTTGTAATGGGTCATTAATTAGAAACATACCAAATGTGAAGTTTGGAAGTACTGGCAAGGGACTAGATTTTTCCCAGCTCAGAGTATTAACAGATGACTGTGATTTTACAACCTAATCCCTCATGTTTGTAAGAAAACAATCCCAAGTGCTACAGTGCTCACATATCCAAAACACACACACTCACACACACACACTTTGGATTAAACAAACAGTAACACTTGTTTTTGTAGGTAATTTCTTCGTAACAACTCCTAACAAAGGTCTTCCCGAAAGGAAACCGGTCAATTCATGTTTTAAAATGATGGCGACTTCCTATCCTTTTGTACTTGTGCCATTATGGGAACTTAAACGTCCCGGGAAGGGAGACCACAGGCCAATTAAAGGCACGCGGCTTCCTCCCGGGCCGCTCACGAAAACAAGTGCTGAAAATGGTGAGTGGCTGATTGTGGGAATACAGGCTTTTACGGCCCCGGAGGTTGTGCGGAATGACAGAACACAACAGAATGCATGCCCAGCAACGAGCAGGGGGCGGGCCTTGCGTTTGCAGTCCGGAGCAGGAGGCATTTGCTGCAAAGACTTTGCATTAATTCACAAGCAAAAATATGAAGAGGGAAAACACAGTGAACAATCTGTTTATGACTGAAAAATGACCTAATTTAGTACACTATACTAATATGTTAAACATAAAAGCTTTTCTCTTGATTTTAAGAGAGGCAGAAGCAGACATTTCTTTTCATGGTTTATGCACTGTATCTTTTGTTTGGAACTGTTCCTAAATCGGCATACTTCCAATTGAACTATTAACGTCAACATTTGGCGGAATGTATTAACGTAAAAATAACTGCATGAAGACTACATGCTCGGTTATCTAATTTATGAACAGTGGTTTTTGTTAGCCCCAACCTCATAAAACGATATAAATTTTAACTTCTGTTCTTTAATATAACTTTTAATATTATATGCCCCATGGCAAGGCAGTGACATGGGGACACTTTTGATGTTATGTGTCAAAGCGGTGGCCCTAATCGTAGCTCGGACAGACAAAGGCCTTTTAGCGAGCCTGATCTTATCAGAGACCCTCGCCAGCTCCGCTAATGGGGGATCGATACGCTCCTCGCCTTACTTCCGTTTTCTCCACGTCACTAAACTTAGCTCCTTTGTGACCATGCCACGACAGTCCTGTGGCAGGAATGCAGGCTACTGAAGGCAGCAAGCGACATACATCCATCCATATTTTACCTGCTTATCCTGGAGAAATTATAGCGGCATTAGGAGACTGGAGTCTTGCCCAGAATTAGGATGGGATGCCAGTCCATCAAAGGGCGTATATACATACCATACAGTACCAGTCAAAAGTCTGGACACACCTGCTTTTAATGTGCTCCATTTTAGCCCCCAACAGCATTTATGTCATTCACTTTACAGTAAAAGGCCTCAAGGCAATGAAGTAATGCATATCAAAAATTGCAATGACCAAGAGAAATATTTCTTCAAAATGTTCTCAAATTTTAAACTCTTTGAAACAGATGGCAGCATTGCAGACTCTTGGCATTCTGTCAACCAGCTTCCAGATGCAGACACCTGCAATGCTTCTCCAGCAGTCCTGATGGAGCTTCCACAAGCTCTGGGCACAGGTTGGCTGCCTTGCTCTTACTCTTTGATCCAACTCATCCCAAACCAGCTCTGTAGGGCTTAGGGGGGGATTGTGGGGGCCGGGTCACCTGTCACAGCTCTCCATCTCTTTGCATGTTCACAAGATACTTACTGCACAACCTAGAGATGTGCTTAAGACTGTTATCTTGTTGAAGAACAAATTAGTTTCAGAAGTGTGTCCGGACTTTTGACTGGTACAGTATATATACTGCAGCTGAGACACACCAGTGAGCCTAACCGCACGCTTTTGGAGGAGGCCTGCACGGCAGTGGAAGAACAAGGCATACACACACATACACACACATGCACACACATAGACAACAGAGGTGCTTTTTAAACCCATAAACTCATAACCCCAGAAAGTCAGCAGTGCTATGTTCTGAGCCAGCACCCCCCCCCCCTCCATTATAAAGAACCAAAAACTACTAGTGCACTCTTAGAATTGTGACACCTTACCATTTACTTTTCCGGGATGTATGTTAATGTCCATGTCACATGACAAATGAAGGTCAGTAAATTTATTTGTGCATTTTTTGGGACTATATTCGTTCTAATAGGTCATTGGGATGTTAATATTTCATTTTTATGAAACATTGTTTTACTTTAAAAACTGCTATTCCTGCAATCCTCTAAGCTGTGGAAAAAATGGGGACATAGAAGGATAAGGTAAATGATTTAGTAAAGAGTAAGGAGTTTTGTATAATTTAATAAAGAGGTTTTATTTTGTGCCAACAATAAGCGTTCAGTTTTATTTTTCAGGAAGGCAATAGGTTTATTGGGACATAAATTACACAGAACTCTGTGGCAGGAACTCTGCTGTTATGCAGTGTTGAACGTGTGAGGGTTTATACGTGTGTGGGACGTGGGAGCTCTCGTACCACACAGTGTGCTCTGCTAACCACGCAATGTAAGGGCTCCAAAATACAGCTGCTCATGAGACAGTTTTGGCATTTATGTGCTCATGATAGAAAGGGTTATACATAAATCTGCAGAGTCCGAGGCTAAGCTGGCAATGCTCTAAAAGTTTCATTGTTACCCAATTTACATTTTAAATTACAATAATGCAAAAATAGACATAACAGTGCCACCAATTTATTGCAAAATTAACAATCTTGCAAATAATGCTTAGATGAAGTTATTAGCATGCTGATGTAACTTCAGTCAGTCTGTAATTGTGCAACAGCTAGATGCAAATTTTGAGATTATGTTTTTTTAGGCAAAGCTGTTGGATTACTCAGAGTCAGAATAAAACAGCCCAGGGGCCACTTTATAAGAACATATGAAGTAATAGTTTTAAAAGCATGCAGAGTCATTATTTCCGAGACAAACAGCTGGAGCTCTTTCAACAGCTGAGTGCTTCCCAGTATTATCACTCATTTGCTAAGAGACTTTTGCAATCCCAGAAAAAGACCCATCATTTTTCGAACATATTAAATAACTTAGCTAATGTTTATAGCCAAGTTAGCATGTTGCACATATCATTTTTACGTTGATACATTTGCTGGAATCCGACAAATCTATTATTGATACATTTACGGTCTTGAACATATTGTGTCATCAAACAAATGAGAAATAATTCATGCAACTGTATTACTAAGAGGAAGTGATGCCATATGTCCAGTTTTAAGAGCCTCTTCTTCAGTCATGAACATGGTGGTCTAGAGCTTCCTTGGAAGCCCAGATCACCTCCTAGAATGTTCAAACGTAGCATTCCTAATTATGAAGCCTACATTCAAATCATCATTTTCTCCTGAAAGGACTACACTCAGCCACTCTCTCTCTCTCGCTCTCTCTCTCTCTCACACACACACACACACACACACACACACACACACACAATCCTGACAATTGGTGTGAGACCTACGTGGGCCTAATTATTTTAAAATGAATAATTATTGCATTTCCCATTATCTTAGCTTTACACGTCATCATTAACTACCAGTATCTTGCAAAAATGTATAACTCTATCAAATATATTTTCCATCTCTCGGACCAGCCAGAGGGGCAGGAAAATTTCCTGGCTAAAAACAGGAACTATATTAGCAGCTCAGCCCATTAATCACAATTCAGTTTGAGTGTAACTCAAAACTTTTTAAAACTTCGGTTGAAAACGCACTGTTGCTGGAGAGCAGTGGCTTTACGAGTACAATAAATTTGTCGGTGTATATTCGCTAGAAATTGTAAAAAAATAACTGCAGCCGACCTGTGACCGCGAAAGAAAGTTCACTCACTTCAACCAGTGTGTTGTTGATATAAACTGATTGTTATAACAGTGCAGCCAAAACAGAGTCAAGCCCACTAGCTAAAAAGTACATGCAAACCACCCAGCAGACATTTGCACTTGGCACTACTCAGTAATCTTTATTGTTGGCTGTAAGCACTGTTACAGGTTGTTACAGGTTGCCTTGTCAGTAAGCTGTTTAACTATTGAATATATAAATAGTAATGTGCGATAAATATACAACACGGTATAATAAGTTAAACTGACATTCTCAGTTATCGTCTTCATTATTGACATTTCAATATAATGGGACAGTGTTTTGGGAGTTTTCATCAGCTTTATTGACTGATCTGATCATCTGATCATCTGATTGACTGATCTGATCATCCATTTATCTTCCATCTACTTCTCATAAACAGGGTGAAGCGGGGTGCCATGGGGCTCCAGCAGGCAGCACCAGGCTGAGGAACGTCTCGGGGCACAGATTCCCAGCAGGTTGGAGATGCAGGTTAGCCCAGCTGCCTGTTCTTGGGGGCTTCACACACCATATCTCTGCAGATTGAGAGAGCCAACCCCTATGGGTCGAATTGGGTCAAACTTGGCAAGAACATGTACTCCTACCCCAACCCCCCCCCCCCACACACACACACACAGATTAGGTGTCTAAAGCTTTGTGGGGACTCTCCATTTCTGTGACCTTAACCATAATCCCAACATCCTTAACTCCTACTCAGTCCTAATCTCTACCTTAACATAATACAAGACAAGGCATTTTTACTTTTTTGATTGCATTCACAGATTTTTATAAAACTGAGTTTCCCCTTGTGGAGCCCAGAAATGTGGTCCCCACAACGTCAAAATAGCAGGTTTTTATCACATTGTGGAGACATTTGGACCCATAACCAGACACACACACAGTCCTGACACCACTGGTGTGTGTGGTATGGGGTCCTGATTAGTTTTTAAATGAATAGTGTCTGCGATTACCATTACCTTAGCTTTATACCTCATTAGCTACCAGTATGTTGCAAAAATGTATGACTCTGATGACTCCATCCAAACCCCCAACAGCATGCTGGACTTGTGAGTGCTTCACTCTGAACCACAGCGCCAACTCAGAATTTCCCCGTATTCAAAGTTTCAGAATGACTAAAGTAACAAAGTCAATAGATCTCATAGCTTACCTCATTTTACTGTGCCTCACAGGGCAGTTTATAACACAAAAGTGGCTGTAGCTAAGTGAAATATAAATTTCCAAGCTGTACCGAACTACGGAGGAAATGAGGTGGGTAAATATAAATGATTTGATGTATGGCTCATAGCTCTAGGCTAGTAAGCTGCTTGCCACAAATAGAGCAGTTTATATTTTACATTGTATTCATCAGACCAGTCATGGGCACCATAATTCTGCACCACAAAGCTGATGACAGATACAATGACCATATAAAGTGGCGGCTGGGCCGGGCCAGATCCTGACCATAAAAATTATTTTGCAATATTACTGCTCTCTCCGGGTCATTTCAAGAAAATCAGAATGAATGTATTGTTGCTCTGCACAGAAGTATAATTAATTTATTTTTTGTTATTTGTGGAAGTTATATATATATATATATATATATGTATATCTACAAATGAAATATAAGTGCAAGAAATGGAGCAACACTGTATTTTTTGTTGTACCAAGCAAATATATTTTCAAATTTGTTGTCAGCTAACAGTCAGATAAGCAGATTCCGGCAGCACAGATGACATAATGACTAGTTTATTATCTTTTTCCTAAGAAACCATCAGGAATTTTCCAGTGGTTTGACCTCTAACCAGCTCCAACATTTAAAAAAAAAAAATATATATATAAGCTTACAGCAAACCACATAACGCAATAATGTAATGGACTTAAGTGAAGACTTTCCAATTAATCTCTTTTTTTTGCTTCTCCTATGCCATTTTAAACTTCAGGGGAACCCAAATCCCAAAGTACGGTTACCACACTCCTGTACGCCCAGCCAAAAATTACAACTTTGAATGAAGAGGCTATTAAATCCAGAGGCTGTTAATGTGACCTATTAATTTTAACAGCTCAGATAGATTTCAGCACATTTAAAATTCTCACGTTTAATGGCTAGTTATGTTAAGGGCAAACTGGATTCTGAACCAGAAACTTTCAAAACGTTCACTGTTTTTAAAATTTCCCTTTGGGTGGAACTGGGTGGCATTTACAGTTCATCAAAGAATTACTTCAACATCTTTTTTTTTATATAAATTTTCTCTAGGGCGAAGACAATATGAATATGCTTAAGTATAATATAAATTTGATATCATACCCTATGGTCCAACAGAAAGACATTTAGTTTTCACCTCATGTTTTCCATAAAAATCTGACCGCCAAAACTAATTGGACAAACTTTAGGTTTTTTGGGCATGCAGGCTCAGCTACAGAATTAAGATGTAAATGCAAAATTAACTGTATTTCTGAAATAGCTAGTTACTTTTAACCAATTGTATATAATCCTAATATTATGGTTCAGGAAGGGATAGGCGGACCCAGACCACATCTATCAGTAAATAATACTGGTTTCCATTATAGGCCTACTATACTAGTAAATAAAGTTTTCAAATAGAATTAGGTCTATTTTATAGTTTATTATAAGGAAGTTTTACACATCATTGACTAAACAGATCATTATATAAACGCAATAAGGCACATAATACCAACTTTGTCCAGTTCTATAGTACAGAATATGAAAATTTTAACTATATGAAACCGATTGCGTGTTTGAATCAGGTAGCAAGTTTACATTATGATTTTTTTTTTTTTCATAAAACCCCGGAAACAAAAAATTACACTTCCATAACAGCACGGAACAGTGTTTCTCAATCCCGCTCCCCACCTCCCGGAAGGTTTCCGGTCAAACCCGCGCTGTTTACGACCTACCGCCTTCATTATTAGGCCATTAAGAAATAACTGATGGTAATTAATGTCAGGTTGGAGCGAAAGCTTCCTGGCAGATGGGGCTACAGGAGCAGGATTCAGAAAGACTGGCAGAGAATTTGTACCGTTAAATTGAATACTAACGCAGTACTCAAGTACACTACGTGAAGTTATAGTAAAATGCCAGTAGATGTCATCGTTTGCCAAACAACTAAAGAAATTTATCAATTGAAACATCAGCTTCAATAAAAAATAGCAAGACGTTTACAGTTCAGTGGATTCAAATAAAAACCAATTTTAAGAAATTACTTGGCAACTCTTACGCCTATTTCAATTTAACAAAACGCTCAGGGTGTCCTACCAACAGGCAGAAGAAATTTCAAAGGGTTTAAGTTTAGTTTCTCGAATAAAACTGAAGTTTCATATCTTTTTATGAGTTACAGTCGGATATGGTGATTATTATTACTATTATTATTATTATTATACCGGAGAATTTCCGGCCAGCACACCGCGTTCCCTGGAGTCTGTCCCTCCACACGCCAGAATTCGCTCACTGATTCTCCAGCCGTGGTCTCGTCTCAGTTACTCTAGTGTTTAAAAACCTCCATTGAAATTAGCTGTAACTGAAAAGCTTACGCAGTCCACGGGATCCGTTTTCGAGATAATTTCTGTAGACTTGTTGAGTGAGTTTTGGAAATGTGACGAAAGTTCTCTGTTGACTTTTGGTAACACGTGATGAGGAAGACTGACTTCAGGTCGCATCCCAAAACCAGCAAAAAATTGACTGAGTGAGTTTTGGAAATTTCCTCTTCAATCACATCTCCTTTTACGAGATTACGTACAAAGAGACATTTTCCAGGAAGGCAGGGGTTTCCTGTGTGTGATCATAGACCTACAGTACTTTAAGTATTGTGTATTTAAATTAGACCTAAATAATTGGTCGATTAATGAATGAAATTTTAATTTAATTCCGATTTCCATTTCAGCCAGCAGAGGGCGGAACACCATCAATTTTCAGCTAATCTGTTTGGCATATGTTCGTCAATGTACTGGACTTTGGACATCCTGTATCGCCTTTTTGTTTGTTGCTGGTTTGTTACATGTGTCCCGAAGCTTTCATTTTGACTACAAGAATCGTATGAATTGAATCTTCATCTATACCATATATATGGTAGGTAGAAGCAAATACCATATAATAATAGGCCGAATACCATATAATAATATTCTTATACAATGCACCGTTATAAAGACATTTGTATTTGTACTGTTCCTAAATTACTGATACATAAGCTACCAAATGGATAAATACAAAATATAATTATATTCACTACAACATCGAGACCATAACCAGTGTTACATGCTCTAGAATATTTGTGCATGCAGCTGAAGTGAAGTCGCATGTGATTAAAAGATTGAATCACTCCCAAGTGAATGATCACACGTTTAAAACACATGAATTCTGCAGAAAGGTGTGCATAGCACATCCAGTAACGTGCGCTGCCTCTGTTGACTTTCACCAGCGGAAACGCTTGCATCATGTTACGGAAGAGTGTAAGATGGCAGAGCGCTGTAAAATCTCACACGAAGCAGCCATCTCTGCGAAGGCACTCACAGGGTCAAATGCCAAGCTTCATCATATGGGCCCACTTTTGTCTTGGGGGAACCTGTTTAATCAGCGTCTCCTCTCAACCTAGTGAAAATAGTCCTTTAAAGTGCTGGGTTTAAAAACCCACAGAAATACACTATATGTTATTTTTAAAACTTTAATGTTGGAGGAGAAAGTTGAAGAACTTTTATCCAAGTGTGGTTTTTAATGCTAAGCTCACTAAGGACCTGCTTTGAAACACATTATAAACCCTGTCATGAGGAGTAATAGCAGTCCTCACGCCAAATATTTGATTTAAAAAGGTCCACCTAGATTTAAATTAGACAAAAGCCTACATATTCCTATTTTTTCAGGACCACACATCACTTTTTCATCCGGAGAAGAGCAGAAAATTTTTTTACAGAAAATGGGTGGTATACCATTGCTTGACATTTGAATGGTTCAGTTACATTTTTATGGTAACTTGGCAAAGATATTTTACATCAAAATGTGCCACCCACTGGCAGGCTGAATCACATGACTTTTGCGGTTATTTTAATGTCTAGGAAAATTAAGATTACGTGCATTTGTACCTGTGTCAAGAGCAAACTTGTAGTGTTTTGATGGGGATTTGTCGGTCGTATCCAATGAGACAAGGCACAAACTACACACGCTTTAAGAAGTATATTCAGCTAATGTTATTTATAGCTTTAGATCCTGTAGATTAACAGCTATAAACCAGTCGCAGCATGAAGTACTTAGGATTTTCATACATTTCCCAACCACTTATTCAGAACAGGGTCACATGAGCTTGGATGCCATCCCAGAAAGTCCACGGCAAAAGGGCGAGGAACACCCGGGCAGGGTGGATGTCCACTCTGAATAATATGAATAATGAATAAAAAGTAATGAACACAATAGTCACAGTTCATAGTCCTGAATGGCAGTTCAATTTCCTTTATTTGCTTTTATTTTTTTATAAACCCCATCTTTATTTATACCACTTTATATTCCAAAAACATTCATATGATAAAACAGTATATAGATCCATCAAAACACAATGGCATAGAGGAACATGCGAAAAGGAGCCCCTTAAAAACGTTGTAATGATTCAGCTTTTGCGTGCATTTCTACGTTGTCCTTATGGGTTTTTTCCATGATCCGCCATACTTATTGCTTTTCTTAGGCTATTCCTCAGTTAGTATTTTTCGGGGCCCCTTCGCCATCCTTGGAGTTCTTTGACTTCCCTTTTTCCAGCGTTTCCCCGCTCTGAGTTCGCTGGGCGCCGTAGCTATTTTGTTTCCCTTTATGATAGAGTCCCTTTGACTTTTCAGTTTCTTGACTGAGAAGTTTCCTGCCCGGGTTATCTCCGACGGTCTTTTCTCAGGCACGGCAGTCTTCTTCTGTGCCTTTTTCCCCTTCTTGGGTTTCCCTCGCTGAGGGAGTGCGGGAGGCTTCGTTTTGGAAGCCTTCTTGCGGGCCGCTGTCTTGCCTCTGGCTGGCCCCTCATACTGCCGCTTGGCCGCGCCCCACTCGGGGGTGGAGGTAGCTTCCACTTTCGGTGAGGTCATTGTCGGTACGGTCAGTCTCGGTTTGCTCGTAACTGGTACCTTGGTAGTAAATCTCACTCTCTTAGGTGGAGATCTGGTAGGTTTCTCGTTGGATGCCAGTACTGTCACTATAAAGATTTGGTCAGGGCAAAGGAGGATAACAATGAAATCTATCACTTTGAAGAAACATTTGGAAACGTTCTTTGAAAATTATTTTGATGTACTTGTGGACTTATTTCTATAAACACTTAGATGACAATGCTACCAGCACTGGATTTATATTTAATATTCTTCCAGGTTTTTTGTCAATTCTAATTTATAGATACGTTTTATTAGTTATCAACTAAATTGAAACAAAGTGGTGTGCGAATTGAGATTATATGAACAACTTTAGTGTCCATAACATGTTATTTCAGTGGGAAAAATGGGAACTGTGTTCATAACGTGTACGGTAAATGCTGGTGTCGTAAGATAACACCCCAAAGAATACAAAAAATAAATGGTTCGGTAGGCTTTGAGGATGTTTTCAAGACCCCTGAACTGTGTTATCTTACATCTCATGCACTGTTCCTTTTAAATTGCTGAATAGTTAAAAAGAATCCAGGAATTGTCACCAAAACCAAACTTCACAGTTTGACTATTAAAAATAGCCAAAATCATGACTGAGTATGATGTAGTAAAAACTTACATTCTCTTGGAACAAAAGGTACTGTTTTCCCTTTGACCTTCACAGGAAATGACTTTTGTTTGCATTTCCCAGGGGGTGCTCTCCTGTGTAAATCATTTTCAAACACAAAATGCAGCCAGTATGTTAGACATTACATTTCACACCACAGTGATGTGGCTCTTTTTCCTAAAAATCTGTGATCATGGCTCCAACCTGAACATCCAGAGAGGCCTAACAACATGTCTTATGAATAAAGACATACATGTAGTATATTGAGAAGGCTTTGTCTCTGATCTAAACCCAAAGTAAGAAAACCAGGCTTATTTGTTGCAGAGCACATAAATGAACACACATCATTTTATTGTATGATATTTGTACATTAAACCATCGGCTTAAACCTATCAATTTGTAATGAAATATATACATGTAAACAAAACAGTGTTATTCACTCTTCAACACCGATTAGTCCTGTCATTTAGAAACATCCATCCCTCAGTATAATTTTCATTGCTTAAATTAACAAGCAAATGATAAAGAGATAATGAGTTTTATTAATTAAATATACATTGAATACCTCGAAGGGTCCATAAATTTGTAGATGGTTCCAAATGGAGACAATGTAGTTGGATATGATGTGGCCATGAAGTATAGCTCTCCTACAAGAGAAATCGGTGTTCATTTGTAATCAAGCTGAAATAATGAAGGTCTTCATTTGTGAAAAAGATAGAAGGATCTCTCAGTGGAGTCCTTCACCCAGGAAGAGATGCCTGTAAATAGGTCATGAACACTTTACCCACTTCATCCTCTGCAAAGGAAATAATGAATTTGTGGTGATGGTTGATCAGTCCAGGGAAAGAGCAAGTCTTGGTGTCACCCATGCAAATGGGTTTCTCACTCCAGGCTCCCATCTTGTCTTCTGCCAAGGCCATCAGTCGCCTTGGGAAGAAACAACACGGTTGGCATACTGGCAGAAGACTGGTAGAATTCTGAGTACAGTTCAGCCCAGTGACTCGCATCAAAGTTCAGAACTGAAGAAAAAATTCCCAAAACTCAGTCAGTTCATGGGGTACATTTTCAAGAGAATTTCTGTGCACTTGTTAGTGAGTGTAACTAAAGTTGGATTACTGTTGGATTATTTGAGGACTGCATATGTCTACATATGATGAGGAAGCCCAGGGCCGGCCCGAGTCTTTATGGGGCCCTAAGCAGAATTTGATTTGCGCCCCCCCCCCCCCACCACCACCTAAATCAAGATATCTTGACATTTCAAGCACTCATGGGGGCCCCCTGGTGGCGTGGGGGCACCAAGCGGCCGCTTTATTTGCTTATGCCTTGGGCTGGCTCTGAGGAAGCCAGACTGTTTTATCTCAAAAACAACAAAAAATGGACTGGGTGAGTTTTGGAAATTTATGGTAATCTTCAATTGTGCAAAGTAGTAGATCTGAACCAGAAAATATTTTATAGATATTTTTATATGTATTTCAATACAGTCATCCCTCGTTTATTGCATTTAATCCATTTCAGACTCTACTGCAAAAGGTGAATTTCTGCGAAGTAGGATTCTTTATTTATAAATTTAATATTTTGTATTTAGACCATAGAAAACCTGTTTACGACCTTCTAAATATAGTTTTTAAAATTATTAGAGCCCTCTAGACATGAAACAATACCCTTTACTCACCATTACACTCGTATCACCCAATATAAAACCACTAATGTATGAAAATAAGAAGAAGCAGAAGGCTTAGAAGAAGCAGCACGTTTAGGAGCCATTGTGGGGCTTAGATAAAAGTTCTCAGAAATCGCAAACACAAGAGCAAAGATGCTTCCGATGCATAGCGATGTAGAAGCATGTATGAGAGAAACGAACTTGCGTGAGGCTGAGCCGGTCAGTGGCCAGGATAGGCAACCAAGCCCGCTGTATCATTTTCACTGTCTCGATCAACTTCTTAATGAATATACAGTACTGTATATACTTTAATGAGCACAGTACTGTATTTGAAAAAACTGCGATAGAGTGAAGCCGCGAAAGTCAAAGCGCAAAGTGGCGAGGGATGACTGTAATGTGGAAAATATGAATGCTGTCTATATTATTATGACAAAAGAATATAATGTATGCGAAACCATACCATTTGTATAGCAAACATGTCAAACAGTTAAAGAACAGACTGCAAAATATCTTTTAATTCTCCACGGATTTTATTGCGCATGATATATAAGAATTTAGAATGGATAAGAAGGTAAAGTTATGTATAGAAAATGGAAGAATGGAAAAGCTGTCCTACATTTACCCAGTCATGAAGTCTCCAAAGATGTACAATCCATTCAGATTAGGCGACTCACATCCTCTGTACACATAGCCTCCTGTTACTGATTTTCCGACGTGGTGACCATATGCAAAAATCGGAGGTATGTCGCCTAAGCAATAAACATGAGGAATAAAAAAGACAAAACAAACACACACAGAAAAATCAATAGAGAAAGTACTCTCTAAAATTTGAGCGATGTGCTTAAATGTATTCTTGCAAACAAGGTTAAATCTGCTATCTTCAAAGAAACTGTGGAAACAGGAATTGGATGTTGGGAAAGGTTGTTTGTGTTTTTTAATCATAGACCAGCCTTTGGCCTTTGGCGACATCCTTACCTAGTGACGAGTTCTGACACAGCTTGGCATCAAAGCACTCAAACCCCTCCTTAGCTCTCCAGCCATAATTGCCTCCTTTCACAATGATGTCTACCTCCTCGTAACGGTTCTGGCCCACGTCGCCGCAGAAGATCCTCCCCGTGCCGTGCCGGGTGACGGGGTCGCCGCGATCCACGGAGCAGCGCCACATATTCCTGACCCCGTACGCGTAAACCTCGGGCCGCGCGCCGGTGTCACCCACAAACGGGTTGTCTGCCGGAATTCGGTAAGGCTTGCCGTCGGTACCCTTCCCGTCCACGTCAATACGTAGAACTTTCCCTAAAAGGGCACTCCTAGGTACAGAGGGGGAAACTGCATTCACTAGGATCTCTGAGTTAGTGTGTGCGCCCTAGGAGTTGGTACCCACGACCGTTTTCGTAAATATCCGTGCTAAAAGAGCTATCGTATTGGTGTTTCCTCTCACTTGTTTTGGGAGTTGCCAAACAGGCCAAACGGGTCCCCCGCTTTCCCTCCGTCGCCAGTGAAGATGTACAGGTGGCCGTCCTGGCCGAACAGCACCTGTCCGCCGTTGTGATTGGCTGCAGGTTCTTCGATTTCCAAAATCACCCTAGAAGTAGCCAGTGCCAAAGTATATAAATATAACATATAAAGTCAGTAACATCTAAGCATATGGACATATGACAAAATGTCAGAGATAGCAGGCGGTCCCCAGGGTATAAACGATATCCATTTACTAAGTCTTTTGTTGGTACGTCAGAACAATAATAATACAGCACATAATAATAACAACACAGTAATAATAAAAGTAGCTACATATGGTTCTATACTATACCTTGAGCTGACAAACAGCTGACGCTGCGTAAGGTTTTGATGAGCGTCACAAAGCAGTAAATGTGCTCGTTATTAATAACCATTCCATTTAACACAAACTTTTCATATAATAGGCTTTATGGCAGGTTGTTCAATAGTACAAGTTGTCCGTAAGTAAATTCTTAACTAGAGGACTGCATTCATATATATTTTTAAATGACAAGGTTTTGGCTTATACTCTTCACTTAAAAGTTAGTACAAATATTTCTCTATTATACAGCAAATCAAAAATGGCTTCCTATGCTCACAGTTCTCAATGTCAGATGCGTAATGGAGTTTGCTAATAGAATCAGATATGAATTAGAAATACTTTTGACAGCACACAAACAAACTGTATTGGCGGGGTTTATACCTATACACTAAATTTTGACTGTCTTTTGTCTTGTGTTTGGTAAAGCTAAAGTAAACTAAAGTGGGCAAACATGACTTGTGTGTGACGATACAGCAGAGTGTAACACACACTCTAATCTGCTTGCCAGTAATTTCCTGTAGGCGAGACCCAACACGAACTCCAATGCACCCTTTAAGGGAAGCCTGAAACCTACCTGATAGCATCCATTTTACTGCATGCACTGTTTAACGTATCAATTTTTAGCTGTTGATATATTTTATATATTGATTATCCATCCATCCATCCGTCCATACCTCCTCCTGGTGCTTATCCAGTAGAGGGCTACAGAGTGTTTTTTTATGGTTGTAAATAATTATATATACATCAGGGGTTTTGCTAGGATCTTAAAACATCCAGGGCTAAGCCTAGAGACCTAATCTGTCCAGCGGTTGTTAAATCATCTGCGTTAAACAAATGATTCAGGGCTCATGGGGATCCGGTTGGGGCTTAAGCCCTTAAGTCCCATGTGACGTGTATGATATAAATAATAGATATTACTTGTCCTAGAGGTGGTGTTTCAAACTAACAAGCAAACTCAATAACTGATAATATGCATGTGCAGAAATCCTGTCTGTTAGGCTTCTTGCCTCCACCGGGCCCTGTAATATTATCCATCATTCCTGTACAACATTATGGGGGAACCTGGGCCGTCTCTTACAGATCTCGTGCAAAATCACGAACCATGGGCATTTTTGAGATGTCATCTTATGGTTCTTTTCCACTGGTATACAGGAACCAAGACGTACCTCAGTCGTACCATAGAGGGAAAGTAGTTACAACACAGTTCCAGCTCACTTCAGTTTTCCACTGCAGAAGGGTCGACACGGCAGAAGTGACTTAACCTCCTGAGACCCTATGTCCTCATATGGGGATATTACTTGTAGGCTTCCCTGCTCCATAATATTTTATTTTGCTTAACTTAGACCTGATGTACTTATTCAGGGACATTTGTTCTGGTCAGATAAGCACTATACGCAAAATAGTGAGAGAACAAGATGCTAAAGGAAAAAGCTAAAGGAAATAAAAAGAAATGCACAGCAAACAGAAGCCTGGGTCTCAGGAGGATAAAACTGAAGAGATGTTTACTTACCATTTACACGGTGTACATCATGATTTACTATGTGCTAATTTTCGTCAGCGCGTCTGTGAGAATCGCCGCGTTATCATCAAACACTAGTACTTTTTTAAGTAGGAGGTTGGAAATTTTCAAGTTCTGAGTTACCAGGAATGCATCAATAAATTGTGATGTGCAATAGTACTAATAATGAATTATATATAGAATATGCCCTTTTTTCCTTCAGATGATCCGTACTTATGGATGTACATCACCGGTATCTCGACCAATCAGGTGGTGCAGGGAGGTTAGCAGGGCCATGTCAGTGTGCTACGGCTCGGGTACGGATCACAGAATTTACAATGGAAAACTGCCAGTTCGCAGTACCGCGACTCGGTTTTTGGTGGCAGTGGAAAAGTACCATCACTGAATGCATGTGGACTACTGAAGGAAACTAGACTCACGAGACCAACATGCAGAGAACATGCAAACTCCACAAACAAAGAGGGAGTTGGCAACAGCACTACCCACCTAGACAGTATGCTGTCCACAAACAGCATTCACGTAGTAAATTACTAATACGTAGATGAAAGCCAAGCCCAGGTGTGCAAGGTCCCTTTTGGTTACCTGTTAATAGCCTAGGGCCTTCAAAAAAAACATCCCAAAACCACGCATAAAAATGGACCTCAGTTATTAATTGAATTTATCGACATTTTATAATAATTGTCTTGCAATGTATGTGAAGAGGCTGGATTTTAAAATGGTTGCGGCAACCTGCCACACATGCATGAAAACCCAGGGAACGAGAAACAGCTAAGTGAGCACAAAACAATTGGTACTGAATCGTTACTAGTTACTTTAGGTATAAAAGCCAAGAATGTGCCCTTGGCAAAAAAATAGACAAGGTATTTTTAGTATTAAATCAAAAGATAAAGGTATGAAGTTCCAGCTGGATGCGTGTAAGTAATTTCTCCTTTTTAGAAACTGTACCAAGTATGCTGCTCTTACAGTATCAGTCAAAAGTCTGGACATACCTGCTTTTAATTAATTTGTTTCGATTTTAGCCATGTTGTCAACCTTACAGTAAAAGCCCTCAAGGAAATGAAGTAATACAAAGCAAATATTTCAACGAACAAGACAAGTGTTCGACATCTCAAAATTTTCTGAAATTTTAGACTCATCAAAACAGCCCCCTTCTGCTTTGATGGCAGCATTGCAGACTCCTGGCATTCTGTCAACCCGCCTCCAGATGCAGACACCTGCAATGCTTCTCCAGCAGTCCTGAGGGGTTCCCACAAGTTGTGTCACAAGGGCACAAGTTGGCTACCTTTCTCTTACTGTTCAATCCAATTCATTCCAAACTTGCTCTGTGGGGTTTAGAGGAGGATTGTGAGGGTGGGGTCACCTGTCAAAGCTCTCCATCTCTTTCCATGCTCGCGAGATAATACAGTACTTATGTAATCTTGATGTGGTTAGGGTCATTATGTTAGTGAAAAACAAATGTTTTTTTTTAGATGTGACTTTTAACTGGTAGGTGTTAAGGTTACTTACCGTCACTTTTTCTATTTCATAGTAGCTTTCTTTATGTCATATCATGCTTTGGTTATACAACCCAAGGTCATGATAGATGGTATAGCTGTGCATGTATATTACAAAGGACAAGGGTTAGTGCCACTGGAGCTGAATCGTTTACTTTTGGGTTACAAACATAGAGTACCTCTCGAAGCTGGGGTCGGCTTTGTTCATATCGTTCACGGACACCCTCATCTCACTGATCCGGACCTTCTCCAGCTGACTCTTCATCATGATGGAATAGTAGATGAAGAATCGGCCGTTGCTCCGGTAACGGGGATGGAAGGCCATTCCCAGGAAACCCCGCTCATCCCCAAGCCAGGGCGTGGTCAACACCTCCTGAGTAATATCCAGGAAGGGCTCCTCCAGGCGACTGCCGTCTCGCAGGTAAACCCAGACGAAGCCCAACTGTTCGGCCACGAACATGCGGTGTGTACCATCCCCGCTGTGGACCATCAGCACAGGGTTCCTCAGCCCGTTGGCTACTTCTGTCAGGCACAGCTGCAGGCAGCCCTTGGGGTCCTGCACCACCTTGCCCAGGTTGAGGTTGAGCATGGAGCTCTTTAGCACATTGGGAAAGCAGTAGTCCTGGTCAGGCAGGTTGACCAGATTACAAAACTTGGAGCGGTCCTTCTGACAGGACTCCTGCAAGCGCTTGTCGTCGGTCAAATGCCGGACCACCGACTGGCACTTAACATGGAACTCGGAGCAGTAGTTAAAGCACAAGCCGGGAAGGTTCCGTACCGGAGTATACGGGTCCTCAGCATCGTAAAGATGAGCTGCATAAGGGGAGCACTCCTATGACAGAAATACAGGGAATCTCTCAAAAGTTGTAGTTTTATAACAGGAATGTGCTTGAAGTCCTTGACACATTCTCATTTGAATTTCACGGAAAATTCCCTGAAATTCAGTGTGTTAATAAGCCATTTTTGTTGCATGACATAACGTTAATAAGTTCATACAAGATTGCTATTTTCAGTTTTACAAGAACTTTAATAGCAAAAGGACACATCGCCACACACCAAGAAGAGGGTGCCTGGGGTAATTAGAACGGACTGGTGTCACTAGCCCATTCCTCTCATGTAAAGTCCCTAACCACACCCATGCACCACTGTTCCTGAAAATACAGTGGTAAAAGTATAAATGCTCCCTCTGAAGAAACTGGAGTAATAAGAACTCTTTGTTAGGTTTGATCATTGCTATGCCTCATTTACAGGTATACAGCTCTAGAAAAAATGAAGAGACCACAGCACATTTTTTTTCACTCATTTCTCAATTTATGGTTATGCATCTGTGTAAAATATACATTTTTTGCAAACTGCAGCCTCTTGCTTTAGCCTTGCTTTATGGGACTTCAGTCCTGCTTCTAGGAGCCTGATACTAACTGTCCTATCCATGCATGTCACACCACTTAATGTTTCCTATTCCTTTGGAAGGTCCCTTGATCTCATCCTCTGATTCATGAGGCACTGCTGGACAAGTTTAGGGTAAAAAGTCACTTCCCCCCTCTACCTGTCAGGATTCTGGTCATTGCCAGTTTCTCCTGCTTCAACTTGTTCTTCTGTACTGATCTCTTAGAAACTTTGAGCCTGGAATCAGCTGCCATACAATGTAGCCCTCTGCCATCAGAACCAGGATTAAACCAGGATTTAGCAATGCAGATTTAAAAAAAAAACAGAGTGATCTCTTAATTTTTTTCCAGAGCTGTATTTATTGCTGTAAAACATTACACAATATTTTAATTTGAAAGAAAAAGAAGGCAGTGAATGAAAATTCAGTTAATGTAAAGAGCAATTTCAGATGCTCTATTTAAGGCTAGATGTCGTCTTCCACTTTGCAAAAAATATCGTCTGTCTGGTAACATCTCAAGCGTGTGAGGTTAGCATGGTGCTCACCAATTCAACCGCATTCTCCATGCTAATTGTGCCCTAGCCCATAAGATGGCATATCATGTAGAATTAGAAAAGTGTTGTAAATGAAGGTACATGTTTACGTACGTGTGTCATTCCTCCCGTGTGAATGCATGGGTTAACGACAGCCCAGCTAACAGAATTTTAGCCAACGTTATGGAGAGGTCTTCTCAAAGTTGGAAGAGAACATATTACTTTACAGTTGGCACAAGGGTTTTGACAATGTTAGCATAGCATTATTACCTGAACATCCTTTTAAAGTAATTAATGCTGAACAAATAAAAAATCTGTCAGTGCTTTCCAGTCTTGAACCCATGACCATAGGGGAAAAGCCGCAGTTTACCTGCTGCTGTTTCATGCCCTTTAATTGCATATATAATAATATTATTATTAATAATAATAATAATAATAATAATACTAGTGGTAAGTAGTAGCTGTAGTAGTGAGATGATGTTCTGGGAACGTCAGTAAAACTGGCCACTTTAAACATTTCCAAACATAATCGAAATGATCTGTAAACGTTGCCTGAACAGACACTCGTTAGCAGGAGGGATGTGTAGCCTAAGTGTTACTTCACACTCAGGTCATGCCCAGAAAAGCATTTGGCATGGAAGGAAAAAGAGGGTTAGACGCTACAGCAATTTACTGTACAGTACAGTTTCCCATTTAAACAATGTATATGTATATAGAGGAGCACACGCATGCGCACAACCACATACGCTGACTTACAAAATATTTCCAAAGAACAAGATAAAATAAGAAATAATTAACATATAAAATCTTGAAGCGGAAAATAAATGAATGGATGAATAAAAGCCAAGTCCTACCTAAAATGCCTAGCCAGAGTTATGTACTGTAAAAATATGGATGCAATATAAAATGTATAAAGCAAAATAAAATACTTCGTATAAGTATTAATATGCATAGATTAATGTACCTGACAAAGAATGTTTTTTACGAACTCACCACAGAGTTCGTGCCCTTGCATATCATAGAAATCCATTATGTTCCAGTATCTCTCCGCAATGCTGTTATCAGTATCCTGGTCACAGCAGCCAAACTTTTCGTAATCCCTGCAAAACTCCAGGTGGAATTGGGGTTTAAATGGGGGCTCGAAGTCCAGGCACTGAGGATGAGACGCTGCATCTGTAATCAGAGTGACCAGCAGTGCTGCAAAAAGCATAAGCGCCAGTGGGTGCCTGGGGACCGGGGCGACTGCGCTCTTTTTTCGCGAGTGAATGCCTCGGGCTGCCAGTCGGCGGTGCGGAGGGTCCCGCTCGCTCCTCATTTTAATTCGCGAAAGCGCTCATCTGTTTGCTCTGGCTGTGTGCTGCTTTGACATGATTGTGTGCATGTCTTTGTGTGCGTGATGGGAACGCCAGTACGATCGCAGCTATTCCCGACGTCACTCAGGTGTCGGCTATCAGGTGCTATCCTTGTGTATATATATATATATATAAGAAAAATACAAAGCAGCATAATTTATTATAAGCATGGATCCTCTGTCAGGACTTTTACTGCTTTGCGCATATATAATGTGCCATGAACTTTTAATAAATCCCAGTTCAAAGACAGATCAGGTCACTACTCGCAGTTATTAAACGCTATTTTAAATGGATTATGTACGTCCCTCCAAGTGACAGCAGCAACATTCATACAATAGAGCTTAGCTTAACGCGATGAAGGTCTTACCCCGAGTTTCCGCAAGCTAAGCCTATGTCTTATGGAAACTGTTGCGCAGGTAGCATGCAGGTACGTATCAAGGTCGCTTCATTCAGGTCTTGACCTGAATTTCGTCAGTTAAAGATCTATTTCAGCATTTGATCAGAAAGGTACATAGGAAGGAAGTGTCAGCATACCAAAATGGAATAACGATATTGGAACTGGGACTGATGCATTGAAATTAATGCCGTCATTCAACTTCAAGACACTTCGGGAGATGTGATGTTATATTATTGACCAGAAATGGAACCCTTTAGCAAGTCAGATAAGCCTGTTACTTGATCCAGGGCATTGATTGCGTTTGAATAACACAAGGTAAGCTGTAATAACTGCAGAAAAGCGTCCAAATGAAGGCTTTGGGAGCAGGTGTATCGCTGAATTCTGAGTGTACAGCATATTGATTGCAGCCTGATTTTCACCTAGACCATCAAGAGAGGTGGGGCTGTATTGTTACACTGATAAACATTGCAGCCAGGGGTTATACAAAAGACTGGCACATCCTGAGAATGACTGTGCTATGCTGTGCTGTGCTGTGCTGTGCACCCGCACACAATGAGCAAATACACAACTTACATTTTCATGCTAAAATAGTAGCATTTGCAGGTCGTATCATGTAGTGTACTTTCCATACCAAGAGTATCGGCCTTATCCATAATGAATGGGCTTCACTGTACTACCTACTTTAAAATTGCTAGCACAGCACTCCTGATTTTACTACTAACTTGTTAAAGTGGTAATGTGTTTTTGATTTTCTTTTACAGGGTTGTGAAGTGATTTAGTTCATAGAGTCCTTTCTAAGAAAGTGAGATACTGAAGAAACCAGCACGATAATAAAAAAAACAATAAACTTCATCATGCCACATACAATAGCCCAATTATATATCATGCTATATTTGAAAAAATACAACTGGGGAATACATTTATTCAGATGTTTAATTAAATGCACTATAACCAACAGTATATGTAATGTTATATGTACAAAAATACAGTTTATAGTGACAAAGCTTAATTGTAAGAAATAAAATGCACAGAAATAGCTTCTTTTTTTTGCTATTTTTGTACACTTTTCACAGCACGTCTGCCCCTGAGTGTTTAGCGGTGAATGTCTAAAACACAGAATGGTTCCGTGGTCTTGACTCCTTTTCAGTGTCACTGTGGGATTGGACTTAATTGCACTTCTCTGTATTTTGCATTCTTTGCATATATTCCCATATCATAACTCTATAGAAAAACTCCTTTGCATGCCTTGTTGCTGCACTGGTAGTAATGCAGCAATACTCCTTTTGTAATTAGCGGACTAAACCAACACACAGAGCGATATGGTCAGTTTCAGCATTGGTAGGGATGCATCTCTCCATTGTCCTACAAGCTACCAACACCAACACACACAACCAGCTCTATAAATGTATTACTCTACAAATGTCCATCCATCCACGTTCTGCTGCTCGTCCTAGTCTGGGTTGCAGGGGCAGCAGTCTAAGCAGGGATGTCTGGGGGGAGAGCAAGTCGCTCACAGGCCAGCTGAGAGATATAATCTCTCCAGTATGTTCTGGGTTGGCCCTGGGCTAGCCTATCCCCAAGCACCTCCACAGGGAGGCATCCAGGTGGCAGATGCCTGGACCACCTCAGCTGACTCCTTCTGATGTGGGGCAACTCTACTTTTGAGCCCTAACTGAATGTCTTGCTCCTCACCCAATCTCTAACGCTGATCCGAGGTACCCTACAAAGGAAGCTCATTTCCTCCGCTTATATCAATAATCTCATTCTTTCTGTCACGCCCCACAGCTTGTGACCATAGGTCCGGCTAGAAATGTAGATTGATGGCTAAATCAATAGCTCTCTCTTCGCCTGACAGACTGGTACAATGCTTGCATAACTCCTGACTCTGCACCGATTGGCCTGTCAGTCTCCTGTTCCATGCTTTCCTCACTTGTGAAACAGACCCCGACATACAGTACTTACACTCCTCTGCTTGAGGCAGTCACTCATTCCCACAAACCGCCCCAGTGCATGCCTGAGGTCACAGCCCGATAAAGCTTGCAGGACCATCTGCAAAAAAAGTGAAGATACAATCCTGAGGTCAATGAACTGGATATCCTCCACCGGCTTTAAATTCTGCCCATAAAAGTTATGAACAGAATGGGCAACGAAAGACAGCCCGACATCCATCAGGAACAAGTCTGATTTACTGCTGGCTATGCAAACCAAACTCTCGCTCCAGTTATACGGGGATCTAATGGACCGTAACAGTGGACCCCCTTCCTCATACACCCAAAGCACCCCCCAAGGGACACAGTTCCCAAAGTCTCAGTGACCTCACCCCCACACTATTCCCTCCAGGGAAGGCATAATAGTTGGATTCAGGAAGTCCATGAAGTGCTCCTTCCAATGCCTGACTATATTCCCAGGCAAGGTCAACAGAACTCCATCTCTGCTATAAGCAAGATGGGCACATCCTTGCTTACCTCCTGAATCACAGAACTCCATCTCTGCTATAAGCAAGATGGGCACATCCTTGCTTACTTCCTGAATCACAGAACTCCATCTCTGCTATAAGCAAGATGGGCACATCCTTGCTTACCTCCTGAATCACAGAAGTCCATCTCTGCTATAAGCAAGATGGGCATATCCTTGCTTACCTCCTGAATCACAGAACTCCATCTCTGCTATAAGCAAGATGGGCACATCCTTGCTTACCTCCTAAATTACATGATAGTTTGCCAGAATCTCTTTGAGACTGAAGAAAATTCATTCTCCATGGCCTCACCAAACTCTACCCACAGCATCTGCTAAAGCTGCACTCCACTCCGCTCTGAGGTGGCCAAGGACCCTGAACTGTTGTTTGGTGCATAGGCATGGACAACGGTCAGAGCCTGACCCCCTTCTTGAAGCTATGAGGAGATAATTGTCTCATTATTGCCCTTCTTCACTCTGATGGCTCCCTCTACCACTGGTTCCAGTGCCTGACTATAACTAACCAGTATTTCTGTACCTCCCACACCACCTCAGACCCCTTTCTCACCAGAGAGACATTCCAAGACAGTTTTGATAGCTGACAATTGGGCCACCAAGGCCCCTGCCATTGATTCACAATCCTGCGGGCTCCCATGGGCCACCCTGCAGGTAGTGGATCTACAGAAGGCAGCCCCATGTAGCTCTATTGGGTCAAACAATCCCCAAATTGTAAGATCTGTCAAAAGAAAAGGCGACTTCTACTCAACATGAATTAGCTGTTTTGACAACCCTATCAGTTATAGCGTGAGTAATAAAACATTTCCTTCCGAGCAACTGACTTTCTGTTGTGTGTCAGACCACGTTTAAAAATATCCTCTTTGAATTTGACTTTGGGAACAGTCGCGCTCTAACATTCATGGACCCACGGCTGCGGTTTTTATATTATCTTTTTGACTTTACGTTGGGAGACATTGTTTTGAATGGCCCTAAGGCTACAGAATACTCAGCCCAGAGAGACTACCTTACAAAGTAATACCATGCTTGCTGCTCTCTAACCACGATCGCCAGTATTTATGCACACACATTGCCTTGGATTCCAGGTGCCGTACGATCATTTTCTTAAGCATAGGATCATCATATGTCTTTTGACAGTTGAAATAAATCACATCACATCAGTAACTGCTCCCTTTCATCCCACATTCTTTGACAAGATTTATTGTAATAAATCCAGGCTAAGTAATCCTCAAAGTCTTATTGCTATGTAGCCTGTTAGTTGTTCACTTGTTTACTGGTCATTGGTCTGTAGTTGGTTCAACCCGTCTTTTGTTGTATAATACTCTCAGTACTCTGTTCCATCCAACACACTGAACAGAATCATTTCAAGTCATGATGGGTTACGTATTCAGCGATGCCTCTCTCTACACCCAGCTGCTGCTGACTGGATGTTTAAACACCAGAATAAGTAAAGTTCCCAGGAGTATGGCTGTTTCTGAGACCCTGGAAACACAACGTCTGGCACCCACAATCACATCACGTTAAAAATCAGTTTTGTCTTGTGTCTACCTCTCCTATTGCTTAGTCACACAGAAAGTGCCCCCGTCTGCATGCTATATGCATTCAATTATAGTCACATGACTCATTGTTTGGAGGGACAGGCTATATAAGTTAATGAGCAGGTATTCCTTTAATAAAATGAAAGTGTGTGTTTGTGTGTGAGTATACTCTATCGAGCTCATCGTCGCATGCTCAAAATGCACACGACAGCAAAACTCCAGCCCATTTACTTAAAACTTTTCCACAGTAAACAAACAAACAAATGTGGTGTTTATTTTAAACCAGCAAAGAAATTGGTTTTTTGGACTGTAAGCAGTCAAAGAGCGAACTGTGATTTAATCCAGTCTCATATACACATTCTCCCTTAAGCATATATTTTTAATAAAATGATTTACTGCCTTTTTTGGATCAGAGAGGATCTCAGTAGATCCCACGTACAACTGAGGTGTTGTTCCAGATTACTGGCACTGCCATTAGTGCCAAGATGCCCATAATGCGTTTTATATAGGTTTAGGCTCTCTTGAGACAGCTTAAACACATTAAAAATATCTTTGATCACGTCCTCTGTAGTGTTTAGCCATTTCAGGCCGAAGGGTTAGCTATTTACTGAAAATGCCATGTGAGATTTCAAAGATTACTGGGGCTCCCAGCCTGGGGCTCCGACCACTTTCAAAGTGGCCCATAACATTGTGTGTTAAGACGTCTTACCCACTTTATATAGGCTTCAGTCTTCTTGAGACAGCTTGAATACGTTAAAAAGCTCTTTGATCATGTTCTCTGTAGTGTTTAATGATTTCAATGCGAAGGGTAGCGCTTTACTGAAAATGACGTGTGAGATTTCAGTTGTCATGCAGGTTGAAACACAGTAAAAAACTGTAGGAAAATTCTAAGAATGGCTCCAGGCAATAAATCTGTAATTTGCAAAACAGATTTACATGATCCGATTTATTCTTTGGGCATTGTGTATTAATTGTAGTAAATGAATCCCAAATATTTCTGGATAGCATGAACAGTATCTTAAAATCATATATTGAACCAAGAGAAAGCTTTAAAAAGGTAATTAAAATTAAGTTTGGTACATGTAAATTTAGGCCAACAACCCATTTGCTTCATGCATCTACGAAAACATTTAAGAACCATTAGTGTTTGTTTACATATTTATGACTGTTTACGACGAGGCAGCTTAATTCGAGTTACAGTAATAATGAATTCGGGATCTGACAGTATCAAGCTGTTAGGCAATATTTGTTTTTCCCTTTCACCTTGTAACATTACATTAAAAGGCAGTACTACATTTTTGATGTATGGCTGCCCCCTGGTGGACAATAAAGTTTTATAATTGTAATTGTAATATGTCAAATAGCTTTTTACAGTTGCTAAATGAAGTATGCCGTTCTGGAAAGTGTGCGTTTCTTTACCCAGCATTATTTCTCAGTGCGTTATGAATCTGTGCCCATGTGTCTAAGGTCATGGGTTTAAATCCTGAAATTGAGAGAGTAATCATATCACTGTTAAGCCCTTAACCCCAACTGCTGCAGGGATGCTGTCTGACCCTCACTCATACATCACTTTGGACAAAAGCATCTGCAAATTATTTTAGATAAATATCAGTGACATATTCTTATATATAGCACCATACAGCTAAATTATGCTCCTTATCCCAAGTGGACAGTAATGGTATTCTAAAAATTATCTGTATTCTAAAAATTATCAATCTGTATTCCTTCATAATCATCATCATCATCTTCTTCTTCATTTAACCTTCAACATCTTAAGCAGTTGTGCATTAACTCTCTACTCAACAGTGTGTTTGAAAGAATACTTCTTTGAAAATGTAAATGGTGTCAACCGAAAATGTATCATTGTTTGATCGTAGAGGATCAAGTAAACTGAACTGTCCAAACTGGTTTATTTACTCTACTTTTACCACATGCCTGTGTGACCAACCTGCAGTCATTGTCATCAGATCCTTGTGACAGCTTTATTCAAAACAATGAATCGAGAAACCTTAGTGTGGACCATGAAATAACGAGCACCAAAGGAGAGGCCGTCCCAAATCAGCTTGTGAAGCTCTTTGAACTATCATCACCTGGGAAACAATGAATATATTTTGTTTGAGACAATCATGGCAACAGTGTCGTGTTTATGTGTTACATCAGCACGTGCATCATAAGCCTTGTGAGTGCAAAGGTCTAGAGCTCAAGGGAGTAGCAGTTTCCTATGTTTTATGGCTTCTTATTCTAACTCATCATAAAACATGTTATTGTTTTTAACTGGAAGGTACAGTAGCCTCTGGAGAATGTATTGTGAGAACAGTTATTGTGATTATGTTTTGCCATATTTGTATTCCATTGTGCTGGCAGAGTGCCACTTGCAATATAGTATGTTGTCATAAATATTTATATTTACTTTTTTTTTTTGGAAAAAAAGTTCTGATGTATACTGTGAATAAACCTAACTAAAAATACGAACTTGAGTGTATTATGTTTTCAAAAACATTAATTGCAATAGACAGGTTTTAAAATGCCTAACACACTTGGACAACCATAACAACCCAGTTTAACATAAACAGCAAGATCATTTGAACCTCATTTTCTTTGCGTGCGTAAGACTTTTGCACAGTACTGTATTTGCTTTTAGTTAGTACAGGTTTGCAGCAGCGTCTTTCCTAGCTATTGAAAAGACCAGGGACCGAGTAAAGTTCACCCTGAATGAGACGCCAGTCGATTGAAGGTCATATTTTCACATACACAATCACACACTACGTGCAATTTAGAGTCACCGATCCATCCAAACTTAAGTTTTAGGACAGCACCCAGAAGATAGACATGTGAAGACTGGTTGAACATGCTAACTCCACACTCACAGAGCTAAAAGTAGGAAGTATAGGTACAGCCCTACACCTAAAGGCATTATGAAACCAAGCAATTATACACTGTAGTCTTTAACCAACATATCTTAACAAATTTCCAAATGATCAAACCACACTCAATATTAGAGTTAACCTTCATTAACCTGGCAAGAGCACAAGCCAGCCTGTTTGGCCCTCACTGAACGGAGAAACCTGGGCGTACGCTTTAAACCTGCAGGACTCTCAGAAATACAGAGATGTTTCTGTCTTTTTAGCTCTGTAAGCACAGTCACCGTACACAAATGTCTGATTTCGGCTCTCTCAAAAGACACAAGGTCTGAAATTGAAAGAAATGGCCACCAACAATGTTTAACTAGTTAGTTTTCAATATAGTTATTTTTGCAGACAACAGTAAACAATATTGGTAGCTGGACGTCTGCAAACTACGGACAGACGATTTGAATCACTTTTTTTGTATGCCAGATAACAAACATCTCTTTACTTTGCAGTACTAAATATGTCTTTAATTTAAAAATGCAGTAATAAAAGACAAAATCCTGAGGACCGGAGGGCCTCCCATTGCTACCCCACAGGAAGCCGAGAAACAGTGAGCCTGGGCGTCGAAAAGGAAGCAGGTATCTTCCTGCCAGATGCCAGGAAGAAAAAGCCTTCATGTCTCATGGCATACTCACTCTTCCAACAGACACGCGTACTCACTCTTCCAACAGACACGCGTCTAAAGAGAAAAGATGGCAGGTGGTAACCCAGCTATCAATTTCTCATTCTTGGAATGTTTGCCAAACATTAAACTTAAGGTAAATTTTCACAGTGTCTGGTGTTCCTACTGTTCCCAGATCGCCATCCCACTAGTGGAATTACTACTACTGTACAACTAAGACTATAATACAAAAAACAAGCACAGGGCATCACTGAGGAGCGGTAGCACCGGGCCTTTCATACCTCTAAGATCACGGGTTCAAGGCGGGACGAGATTTTTTATGGTTACAAAACAGTATCTTTCAACATTAATGATGTTAAAGTTCTTTTCTGGAATGAAATCCTTTTATCGCGCTAACAGTGACAGAACCCTTTTTAAAATGCAAAATGTGGAAATAACATTACAGTAAGAACGTTCCATGCCAACTTTGATAAGAACTTTGCATAACGTTTGGCTAAAGTTCTGGGAATGTTCCCAGTTAGCTGGGAAGATTGGACCACGATGGACACTTCTCAGCAACTAGTGACCAAAGGTGAAGATTGTCTTCAGGGGTAATGGGCGGGAATACTAAAGCTAAAACAAGCTTCCTTCACTGTTTACAATACATACTAAACCTTTAAAAAAATATAAACTGTGTTTGAAGCTAAATGATACAAGTGAGTGACTAACCAATGCAAGAGCAGAAAATGAGGTTTGACTCCATTGCATCACAATGCGTTCATGAACGATATAACGTTTATGAATGCCTTACTATATTTCTCGTAAGCTGAACTGTTAATTATATTAATAGGGTCATTGTAGATGATAATGTAGTGTCATCATTAGGGTGGGGTTCATTGGGTTAGGATACCATGCATCTGATTGAAAAATCACCACTGCAAATCCCAGGGTCAGCAAAGTGACTTCACAATTAGATCTTTGAGAAAGGCCCTTAACACCCAGCTGTTCCATGGACTGTCTGACCCCGCTTTCACAAGAGAAGTATGTTGCCTTGGATAGAGTGATCGGCTAAATAGCCGAAATGCTGGCATCCCTCCCAGAATGCACCCTTGCTTTGTGCTCGGTGCTATCTGAGATAGGCTCCTCTGAGCCCTGCCCAGGATAGGTAAATGGATAATAGTGCTCATAAGGAACACCAAGGTATTCCAATAAATGCCCTTTGTGTAAAATACAGTTCTTATGTGTTTTTATAAGCAACGTGAGTATTATAAAAGTAACAACATAATTTGCTAAACTGACTCTATAACCAAAAATATCCAAAATAGAAGACGCATTTTTATGTATTATAATTAAGATGCCAAGAAGTTTTAATTTGCATTTAAGTTTAGTTGTGTGCTATTTGAGTGGTAAGCTCTTCAAACCAGGGGCCTGGATATAACTTAAACTTAATTCTGCAATTCGTATGCAGCCGAAAATATTTAAATTTTAGTTTAACATCCAGTCAAAATATATAATGCAAAAAGCAATCAAAATGAACAAAAATATTATATGAAATGTATTTCGATAAAAAGTCACTCCATTCGCCAAAGTGTATCTGAAAAGACCAAACAGGAACAGTAGCACTTAAGAAACAACAATGCAAAAGTCCTGTCATTTCCTGCTGTCTCCCTCACATCCTTTTACAGGAAAAGCCATTGATAATACAAAGGCTTACAGAAACCCCCCCGCCACATACATACCATTATATACAGAGAAAGAGGCAATAGTCATTTTATTAAACAGGGAAGGATACATATTTTATTTAAAGATGTGGTCCATTTTTATGACCAGCAGTATAGCTATTTGATCATATCTCAGCTCAGCCTAAAACAGAATATATTCCTGCAAGTGCTAATGTACGTATTCTGCTTTTAGGAGAGGTAAAACATAGCAAGACCAAAACTGCACCTGAAATAGTAGCAGATTACAAACCTGTGTTGAAATACTGTCCCCTAAGGCCCAACTTTATGTGTACTTTAACGTATTCAAGGCCCCCTTCAAGTACTGGGGGCCCCTGAATCTGCTGGGGTATCCATGCCCGTCAGACACCCCTGGATGTAAGTGATGAATAAAGATGATCCTACATTAACAAATGTCATGAAGAAGTGCTCTAGTAATGTTTGCTGTAATGTAGAGTTTCTGCTCGAGCAGGGCACACGCGCACATCAACAAGCGCAGAGGCAGTGAGCACTGATAAACAACTCCTCAGGACAATGACAGGGGCTTTCGAGCGCAGTCAGGCAGCTGCAGGAGCTTGATACATTACTGACTAAACTTTGCAGAACATTCAGTCTTGTGTTTTTCTGCAAGCCGCCTAGTTTTGAAGCTGGTTACTTCTTTCATATCAAACGGGAGGAATCTGCCCAATGGCTTGGACAAAACGAAGGTGATATTCAGTTTCATGCATCAATACATCAATAAGATTATATCTTTGCAGTCGAGCACTTTTCTGTGTGGAAGCAAAAATAACTCTTAACGTAATCCCAAATATGGTTCACATACCTTTAGCTTACAGTACTGAAAATGCATCATACGGAGTATAACTTAAATACAAATTTGGTTCGGATACCCCTATATTACAGTACTGAAATTCCATCACACAGATTCTCTGCCTTTAGCTTGGTTAACTAACATTGTTCCATTTTTCTTACACAGCTGTATGGGCTGGGCTCTGCCCGACCCCCACGAAGTGACTAAGATGTTGATTGATTTATATTCTTTCGTAATGTTAGTATCCCATTATGTGCGCAATATGTGATAAAGCTCTTTTGCCTCCTCTGTTTATATAGAAATAAAATAGACAAATAAACACATGCACACTTTACAGAGACACTGCGACTAATTTTCACTTAAGCCTGTTTATCGGCCCCCTTCTCACCTGAAATTAACGGTCTTAATAATTTTTAATAAGCACAGAAGTATAGGCAGAGTGAGGAGCTTTGAAAGAGAGAGTTTGAAAGAGTTTGAAAAGAGTAATGTCAAGTACAGGGGTGCAGGGTGTTTGTTATCATAACGGAACCTACCAAACAGGATGCAGATGTTTAAATACACAATGCAAAGTCACAATAGCTGTACGCGAAGGCTTTCATTTGCTGGACCAGATGATATTCCGCATACACCCTTAGTATATCTAAGCGAATAAATGTAAAATAATATAAATAATAGCAATAAAGAAGGAAGGATGCTCTTATTTTTCGTGCTGTTCCACTTTCTCCGTGGCACCGAAGGAGCAGAGCCCGAGCCAGCCGAGACTTTCTGCACCACCGGCGCCTGCTTCTCCTTCACCCTCACGGCGCTGCCGTTCGAAGGCGCTCAGAATAACTGTCTGCATAACGGGGGCAACCTGGCGGTGGTGACGGATGGCGGCGAAGCTGCGGAGATCCACCTGGCTCTTTCGCGGCTCCGCAGAAAGCTCCAGAAGGACGATCTCCAGCTTTGGATCGGACTGAAATTGCAGAAGGGGAAATGTGCGGTGCGCAAAGACGAGTTCATGGGATTTAAATGGATTAATGGGGCAGAGGGTACAAGATATGCAAACTGGGACCAAGAACCCAAATTCACCTGTACCGAAGATCGCTGCGTCGCACTCCATCACGCTGTATACCCATCGGAGACAGCTGATCTCAGATGGAGAGACCGCTCATGCAAAGACGGCGTTGGCTTTGTGTGTAAATTTAATTTCAGGGGCATGTGTGAGTCTCTCCATCTGGCAGGACCTGGTGAAATAACCTACACGACCCCGTTTGTCACCAAACCGCTGAGCGACGGCAGTGCGCTGACTATGCTCCCACACGGAACTTACGCGAAGATTGCGTGTCAGGATAAAGAAATTGATTCCATCTGTTTAGAATCGAGTGGGTTTTTCGGCTGGAGCAGCCCGGGTCCGTTTTGCGACTCCGTTTTGCGGAGCTGTAAATACAAAAACGGGGGGTGCGATCACCACTGTCTGGGGAGCGGGCGCGGTGAAGTTAGCTGTGCGTGTAGAGAAGGTTACCAGCTCGGCGAGGATGGAGCCACATGCGTCCAGATCGACCTGTGCAAGGACTCGCCGTGCAGATACAGATGCGTCTCGGAGCCTGGGAGTTATACATGCAGCTGTCCACCTGGGTTTCAGCTAGCCGAGGACAAAATCAGCTGCACTGACATCGACGAGTGCGCAGATAGCGGCGACCCACAAGTCTGCGAGCATACCTGCGTGAATATTAACGGGAGTTACCATTGCTTTTGCAAAAATGGATATAAGATGGTTGATGGACGATGTCAAGATATAGATGAATGCACTGAAAACATGTGCCCTCAGCACTGTATAAATTCACAAGGGTCTTTCTCGTGCTATTGCCGGTTAGGCTTTACTAAGTCAAGGGACGGGCTCAGCTGTGTGGATATTAATGAATGCCTTAACGGGCCTTGTCAATTAGGTACCTGCACAAATACAGAGGGGAGTTATAAATGCAATTGCGAAGGGAATTATAGACTGGCAGCCAATGGAATCACCTGCGTACCTATAGAAGGCTTGAGCACGATTCCCACGAAAAAGTCAACAGAGGCGCAAGAAAGTGAAGAGAATACGAGTGTTACTTTAAATGGTACAGCAGACCAGTTATTTAAAGACACACATTCTTTCGGTGGATCCACGACGATTAGATACGAAGTGAAATCCACTTACGCAGCTAATGACAGTCTGTTCTCGCCGACGCCGGAAGCGCCCTCCTCAAACCGAAGTCTTCTGGTTAAAATCAGATTCACCAATACGTGGGTGTTCGTGAGCATCGTGAGTTCGGCCGCCGCGCTCGTGACATTAATCGTCGTCACTTCGATTGTCGTGGCTTGCTTTTATAATCGCGAGAAAGTCAAAAAGAAGAAAAACCTAACTCCAGACAACTACTGCTGGGTATCATCCGAGGAAAACACGTCTAAGTAATAAAAACGAGGTACACGGCGGAAATGTCAGCCAGTGATCGGAATTAATGTGTCCTGTTCATTCATTGTTAAATGAAAACGGTCTTATTGGGTTACACAGGGGAATTATTCTGATTGAATCGTGGCTGAAGTGCTGTTAAATATTTTATGCATTTTTAATTATAACATCATCTGCAGAATAAACCATGTGATGTCTGCTTACAATAAGCCCACTTTTTTTCTGGTTCGCTGTAATGCGAGTTTTTATCTCGGTAATAACGATGCCCATCGTAAAGCATATATAGAGCTAATACTCCTGTATGGACACAGCCTAAATTTGCGGGTAAGTCCACTTTGATTCCTATGTACAATCCAGACACACGAAGTTCATGCGAAATGGTAACACCCTGCATCCTATGATACTCTGTATCGGGTAGACATTGTGAGTGTAATTGTGTCTCTGTGTGTATATTTTTGATCCGACACATTCTGGCGTGGCGTCTAGCAGGGATATTTGAAAAGGCCTATTATAAGTATAGACCTAATAATTACTTTCAAATGGTGATTATTAATCTGTAAATATTAGTTAATAACATAAATAATGATATTTATATTATTATTTATAATATTTATAATAAAAATAATAATAATACGTTTTATTCAAATGTTATTTTAGTTAAAGAACAAATCCCATTGCAGATGCTGGTAACTAGCTATTCTACCCTATACAGCATTTTTTCTTCCTTTTTACCGTTAAACACACACATCCTAATCGCATCTAATGCTCATATCCAAGGAGTTTTTGTTTCAGGCCGCCTTTGTGGTTGCTTAAATCATTATGAAAGAAGCAGTACTTTATTAGTTCTGTGCATTCTGTTTGCACACTCTTTAATGCTTCTCGCAAGTGACTGCCAGCCCAACACGATCGTTTTCTCACACACGGCCCCCCACCCAAAGCGCCCAAGCGCCGCCTCTGCTGGAGCCCATAGTGCGTATTCGGCCTGTACTGCTTTTTAATTATTAAAATTGTTCCGCTAATAATCCGAGTCCGTCCAGTGTTTTTTTCTGCTCAGGCAGCCAGGGACACGCTTAAAGGACGGATCAAAAGAAAAAAACGTAAAAAAAATCCTAAACGAAACATTTCCTTCCTTTGACCAATTACATAAACATGAACGGGACATTTAAAGATCGGCTGAACGTGGAAGCACTGAGGGAAGAATTATCGCGGACCCCACGGAGCATTAACTATGGCCGTAACTCCAGCGTTTATAACCTTCCTTCTAATTTTGCACATAGACGGGAAAATAGCCCAGCATACCTCATGCGCTGGAAATATCTGCTATACAGTATTTAAAGAGAAATTTGATTTTGGGATGTCGCTGAAAGCATGCCAAAACGATAAAGCAGACTTAATGTTAATTAAATCTACTTTGGCCAATGAAGCACTACGGGATCTGATGCTCGGAGTTACAGGGGACTTCTGGATCGGTCTGCAGAAATTGGACACGACATGCAGCAACATCTCGTCTACATTGCGTGGATACCAGTGGAAAACAGGAGATAAAAGCACACAATTCACCAACTGGAAGAGCAACATCCCAGTCTGCTCCCAACGTTGCGTCTCCGTCTCCAGAGATCTGAAATGGTCGGAGAGACCTTGTCAGCATAAAGCGAGTGGATTCATATGTGAGAAGAGGTATAACACCTGTGGATCTGGATCCCATCAGAACAGCGACAGTTCGCAAACCTGCAGGGTGGAAAACCTAGACTGCGAGCGCCAGAACAAATCTATCAAACTCAAATCAGCATGCGTGTGTCCAAATCCCACGAATAAGAACACGGCTTCTCTGTGCCGATGCAAAGACGGTTATAAAATGACTGGTGGTCAGTGTCGGGACATCGACGAGTGCGCTGAATACCCATGTGAGCATGAGTGCTCAAACATACCCGGCAGTTATATCTGCAAGTGTTGGGATGGGTTTATTCCAGTGAAGAGTGACCGACGGAAGTGTGAACAGCACTGCGATAAAAAGCAATGTGCCGCTGTTTGCAACAGTAAGCCAGGTATGCTACCACAATGTACCTGCCCGACAGGGTACATACTCGATTCCGAGGAGGAATCGATATGCATCCGTTATGACGACGCAGAGCCCCCGATGCACTTCAGCATCTCGGATAACATGTCGACTCCCTACTTCACGCAGGATGTCCGAAGCAGTTCATCTTCCGTAACACTGAAACCAAACTCACGGGCAGATCCCTTGTTCGTCGTAGTAGCAATTGTTTTTTTTCTAATAACAGCATAATTAGCAGAATATACACGCTGGATGGGCTTTTACTTTTGTTTAAAGCGTTTATATGGAGCCCTTTATTATTTGGCTTACATGTTATTACCTAGATCGATGATGACGGTGACTGATATCTTCCAGTCTAACCAGATGCTTTCCCTACAAACAAACAATATTTTCGTTTGTAGAAATCGCCTAGTCATGAGTAATTACTGGCTTTTGCACAATGATACAGTACCCCACAAAGGGTGCACTCAAATCTTTACAGCGTGGACTCTATAAATGCTCTTTATTAGAGCTCATTAATCTTACGTTGACTCCTTGGTGGCTTTATGCTTGTGATGTATCATTTGCCTCACTTGTATTCTGCTTTGGTCAGCTAAAAATAAATGTAACTGTAATCCTGGTTTCATTTTAGTGCAGTGTCTGTAAATTTTGAGTAACCAAACAAAATATAAGGCTTTTGACATTTTTAGTTTTGTGAATAACATTTTGATTGAAGCACAAGAGACGTGTGGACTGAGCTTCAGAACCTGGGGATATGAAGCTACACTGCTATCCACTGAGCCACTGCTCTGCACCATAATTGATTCTAAATGCGAATAATTTAGATGTTTTAAAAAAAAACTATCAAAAAAGTCTGATGACTAATGTCAGAGCTATATAACATTTAGCTTAATTTTAAGATATTGATCTACAGAATCAGCAGAAGTGAGTCTAATGAGTCAAGCAGGTAACGGACTCATTCTGCAATGACTGTGCTGGCTTTGGTACAATAATTGCAAGTCTGTGGGCCCTTGAGCGAGGCCCTTAACCCCTGGGTCCACGGGCTGCAGCCACCTACATGCGTCATGGAGAGTAAGATGTGGTTGGCAACTAGAGAATTTCTCCACAGGGATTACAGGGCTCGTCATTATTATTATTATTATTATTATTATTATTATAATTAGTCATATCGGTGATTTTTAAGTTCCTCCCCACTTTGCTGCTAGACCAAAATGCCTTCAGAGATGGCACATACTCTTAGTTAACACGTGCTTGCCAGTGTCCAGGTGGTGATTTTTAAAGTATGATTCATTTACAAGTGTCATTCCGTAACTGCTCGCTAAGCACAGGGCTGCTATAAGGCAAATGTAGCATGAACGG
>JAODKM010000025.1:17751676-17761956 GCA_026780845.1 Petrocephalus sullivani
TCTCTCTCGCGCACTTACACTAACTCAATCGCTCTCGCGCATTTTCGCCCGACTTTTGTCCGGTTTGGCGCCTCATAAGCTTTGCTCGATAAGATAGCACTGACCGATAGACATAACTACGCGCTAAGGTAGCATGTTTCGACAAGGCAGCACAACTCGGCAGGACACCGGGCGCAGTAGCAACGTTGTACAGAAAGTAGCTAAGATTTGTCGGAAATGTCGCTAGGCGCTTTTTGAATAGTAAGTCGCTAACGGGAGCTTTCGGGAAACGCACCCAGGATTTTTTTTTTGCCCTCACACTGGCAGAAATGGGTCTCCATAGTATTCTGTATTTTGTATATTAGATCTTCATTGTGGATGACAGTCAGTGCGGAGGACAGGGCGAGGTGCCAGGAAATCTGGGAAAACGGAGAATTCTGGTAAGACCTTCCGAAAGGAAATGGTACCAATTTAAAAGTAACTGCGTGACGTGTCTCGTACATAAACGTGGCTGCAGTCACTTTTTCCAAAACAAATGTATGGAAATGTTAAAAATGAGACGCTCAGTTAACCATATTTAGTTAGCCGTTAGCTGAATGAGATATTGCACATTTTAATCTGATTCTGATTTTCCAGGATGTCTATGAAGGAGTTCACCTTGAACTTCGAAGTGGTAGACATCTGCTGCCTCAGCCCGGAGTTTCTCGATGATTCCCCCAGTCAGTGGGGCTCCTCCTGTCACGCGGGCAAATGGGTCGCTGGTTCGACAGCAGGAGGATGCACGGATTACAGAGGTACCTGATAAGAAGGCATATCTACTCAACTTCTACTCATCTACTCAATATCACATCCAGACTAGACCAGCCACAGCAAAGACCTTTATATGGAAATTATGCCAGGGGCATGAGTATTACATGAAAATTGATTTATATAGTCTCATAACAGGCTGGGCTCCAGCTCTCGGTAACAGGGTGGGCCAGGAAGATTTGGTGGGGGGCAATTACATATAAAAAAATACATTTTCCCCTCTTGGCTGGGAGGGCCAGCCTTGTGATTGCGATAATATAATTGTTGGAAGCCAAAATTGCTAAATTGTAAAATTCAATTACTTGCCTATCCCTAAAGCACAGGTGTCAAACTCCAGTCCTGGAGGGTCGGTGCCCTGTGTAGTTTAGTTCTTTCCCTGTTCCACCACAAATGTTGGAGCTGAAGAGCTGTGTGGTAATCAGCATAAGGAACTGCAAGGAGTTGAATCAGGTGTGTTAGATGAGGGTAAACCCAAAAATGTGCAGCGCTCCGGCCCTCCAAGACTGGAGTTTGACACCCCTGCCCTATAGGATATGCATTTGGTTATAGTTGTTTTTGACATCTCCTGAAGTATTATGTTTGACTGCTGCACAGAGACATTCTGGATGAATCCTCAGTATCCAATCAAAGTGACATGGGGAACAAGCAGCAATGATACCTCCAGCAACATGGTGGTGTCGCTCCTGCAGAAATCAGACAACAGGAGCCGCACCCTCGTACCCAATCGCCCCATTGGGTTCGCCGTGTTTGCCGTTAGTAACTTTCTTCCTTCCAATGTTCCGTCCAATGTTCCAACGTTTAAAACCAAATTCCGAGCATTTTGTGCTTCAGGTACTATGATGTAGCTCACCATAACTTATGTTAATGCAATTTTTTTAAGGACACAATGTATGAAAATAAATATTTCATTGTGTGCCTTTGACATTGTGCTGATGTCCTGATTTTGCACTAACACCATTGTAATATCTGTTCATTTTACAGGTACCACCAGAAGTAAGTAAACTTTTTGGTCATGTTGCCGAACTGTTATTGTGTTTATACCGCATGCACGTGTAACGCCTAAGGTATATTTGTATGTTATGCATGCTATAAGTTTTAATTAAATTGAATTTAATCCTCAGTTTCGGGATCACAAAGGGAAATTTCCAGCTTCATTCTTCAACAACAGCCGTCCAGTAGCAAAAGTTAAAGCTTTCATAAATGTTCGAGAAACGACGGAAGACTTCCATTTACACCCCGGGGAGTACATTATTGTGCCCTCGACGTATGAGCCAAACGAAACGGCTTCCTTCCTCTTGATGATATTCTCAAAGATGCAGACCTCTGTAGGGTGAGTTTCCATTTGTTGCTCATTTGCAAAAAACTGCATCTATTAAGTAATATTTCGGTTTAGGTTGATATCGTAATGAAGGTGTACAATGCCATAACTACTGAGTTGCATTTTGTATTTGAGTAAATAATATTTGTTTATTAAACATATAAATATATGTTTATTGCTGCAAAAATGCATTCCACAAATGCAATTCAATTCAATTAATTTTTATAAAGATATTTCACAACATAGATGTCCCAAAGCGCTTTACATGGCTTTGTTGGGATACATTACAATATCTTTAAAAAAGAATAATGCAGAATAAAACAGAGTAAAACAGATAAAATGAAAGGAATAAATGATAATTGCTCAGTTGTTTTCCAGAATGTTTATTTCATTTTTTTTTTTTTTTTTCGTGACAGCTCAGCTGAGGAGCACATGACCATCAACAAGGTACAGCTCAGGGCTCAATCCTTTTATGGGCATTTGAATTGTGGCAGTTTTATGTTGCAACGTGCCAGCTAATCCACTGCCAAACATGCTCCTGCTGTGCCTGGGGCATGAGGCTTAGCTGCCGACCGGTTGCCGCGTGGCTTTGATGTGGCTGGACCAGTTTGGCGGTAAATATGCCAATTCTGAGATTACCATCCAATGGCGAGCTGTCAGGCACTAATGCACTCGGGCCAAAAGTTTTAGGGGCAAATGGACATCTCCAGTTTGATATGTTGACTGGCTGGTACACATGACCAAATGTTTCTAGACCTAACAACAAGCAGGCTAACCAGGTTCAGAAAGGGAGACCCAGAGGGACAGAGGTCCACCGTCTTGCTCTTTAACCTAAAAGACTGTTTTCTTTGGCTGTTGCTTTTATTTTGCGTACTTCTACTCTTGTTCCTGCTTCTTTGACAATCTCGCCATGATATTTTGCTGCGGCTAATCGAAACATTCGCTGCTCCTGTTTCTCACCGTTCATTCCAAGAGCAGAATGTATAATTTCCCGAAGCAGAGATCTACTGCATGAGTTGGACAGGAGGTGCCGAAGAGCAGCAGAGATGCATTACGGCACATTAATAAAGGCCAACTGCTTTTCATTAATTGAGAAATTTGCGGACACAGAGCCTTGGAGATTAACTAACATGGAAATGTGAATTCACTGAATCCCGGTCTTGTCCTCTCATCGTGCGACACACTGACTTACAGTACAGTACATAGCTACCTGAAACTTATGCATTAATTCTACCTGCTGTGTAGATGAAACTTAATACTTCTAATTTTCCCAGGTAGCCTATTCTGGCTATGGCACAAGTGAGCACCAGTCAGTGTTTGCTCAATACTCTGATCAGGTACTGTATATCAGTTTATAAGTATGCAAATATATTATGTGAAAGGTATTCAGTTGTACAAATGGCATTAAATATAGCATATATATAAAAATAATGGTATGCTTTTTGTTCTTTGATCGAACAAGCTCAAGGAAGTTGACGCAGAACACCTACAGAAACTTCTGAATGAGAATGTGGTCGCAGGTACGATCTCACTTAATCTGTTACAGCTAACAGCAGGGCTATCAAATTTCAGCTCCAGAGGGCTAAGTACAGTAGGATTTAGTTTCAGCCGGTTACTCAAACCATGGGGCTTCTTTCGGAATCAAGCTCACACCCTGTCTAGGCTTTTAATTATGTTATAAATGCTAGAAGACTTAGATCTCCAGGACTACAAGTGAGCAACCCTGAAAAGATCATTTTGATATTTTCCTCTACAATGAGAGTAAATAAAAAAAATACAGAGTGAAGCTTTTTTTTATAGTAGTAATTGTGTCTCTGATCTGTGTGCAGTGTCCCCCCAGGGCATATCCTGCACTGAACTTTAACAAATACACCATATCAGTGAAGATACATAGTTAAAATAATCGTGATACAATGCTTTATTTTTCCAGACATGCCATCAAGTGGCTTTGACCTGGATACCTGCAGAAGCATTGTTGCAATGATGGATGTATCCTTAATCTCTGTAGCATGAAAATGTCCGTGACGATTCTTAATTCCTGTTCCTATTCGTACTCCTTTGAGTAAATTGCCTTATAGCTAGATATGTATTTATAAACCAAATGCTAATTATTATATTGATGTTTTTCATACTGTAAAAATAAATAACCTCTGCACTTATTGAATAATATTTTTAAGTGTGGGCCTGCAGATTTTTCAAATGGCTTTCAAACCTATATGTGAAACTTGTTAGGAATGTTCCCTTAACTCATTCCTCCTCAGCTCTCTGTCACTGGAACACTGAATTACTCTGAGTTCTCACGTTTGTGGAAGCGGGTTCAGGCTTACAGGGTATATAATCCTCCGCAGAACCTCAAATCTCATACAAGCACTGTCCTTCCATTTTCCGTGCACAGCTGCTGTTTATAAATACATTTAATGCTTCGCAGGACATTTTCATCAGGATGGACGTCTCTCGCACCGGAAAGTTGGCCTTGCATGAACTTCGGAATGCAATTCAAGCCGCAGGTGACGCTTTGCAGGAAACCTGCATATGCTTCTTGCTTTAAAAATAAAGACGTGATACATTATTTGCATTTGTAGGAGTACAGATAGGGGTCAGAGTGCAGAAACAGTCATGGCCCCTGGGCACAAGCCCAACAAGTTCAGATAGGGTGGCCTGAAACTCCTAAAGCACCTCCCTTATCTCCAGGTGCTTTCTGACTTGAAAGTCATCGTTGGCAGAGTTTGATGTTTGCACTTGGAGTGGGCAAAAACTACTCACATCTTGATTACACTATGTATTAACGCATATATCTAACACACATAACCTCATTTTGTCTACCTATAGGGTACCAACAAACCACTGGAACAAAAGCTGTCCACATACAACACAGTTATAACCTCACTGCACCATTGATTTACTGACCCTTGACGGTACACAACTGCATTCAAACAACTAACCAAAACAAACACCTGCTGAAGCAGTGCATAATACCTGCTGTTAGCTAGCCAGGTAAAACATTTAAAATGCAATTTAGCTAGTGCAGGAGGAGTCGTCTCTTTTTCCATCTGGCATATCCAAATGGCCAATTAATTGCAGTCTCAACTCAGTCGAGCAATTAAAATTTGTTTTGTGTGTATTTTATATGTATGTATATATATTATATATATTATGTATAATGTGTGTGTGTGTATATATATATATATTATACACACACACACACAGTATATATATTTTTTCCTTTAAGTTTGCCTGTGCCAATGCCCTGTGCCTAGCATTTCTAGCATTTCTGCCTTGCTTCTCCAGGCATCACCATCAGCGATAGCCTGCTGAACCTCATAGCATTGCGCCATGGCAGCTCTTCCAGAGAAATCACTGTGGAGAGCTTCATCTTCCTCATGCTGCGTCTGGAGAACATGAACAGTGAGTCCATCATCAAAATTGCATCGCATGCATTTCTCCATTTACTCTTGGGAATCCTTTAATATTCGCACGAGACCCCAGGCATGGAATGGGACTAAGTTTTCAGGCCGGGACTTACGGTGTCCACAATCAGTGCATTCTGTCCTCGTTTTGGGGATCTTTGACAAATGATACCACAGTTCAAGTCTTATCCCGATAAATCTATTACTAACATTTCGAGAAGCAAATATACAATAAATAGCAAATTGAACTCTTCAAGCAGTCTGAGTTTTTCCATCTCTGCCTTCTAACATTTGAGAGACTACAGGTGATTAGCAGTAACAAGTGATTAGCTGTGGCAGCCCCGTAACACACTGCACTCGCTCAGTCGCTAAATGACCAGCGATGGCACTGACACGTGTGTTCGAGTGTTTCTCCATGCAGAGCTATCGCAGGGCTGGCAGTGTTGCTCAGCTGGTCGGAGCGAGATTTTCAGTTAGAGACAGATCTGCACAACCATGCACATGCATTTAAGAGCATCAGTTTTATTGCCTTGTAAATAGCCTTTAGGGCTCGCAAAGTACCCCAACTGAACAGTTGGAAAAATCTATCTCGTAATTACTTGTCTTGGTCAAGTTGTCAAGATGTAGCTTGCGTGAGCATGACCGTCTGGAAGTGTGAGTGCCATGCCAGTTGTGCGAGAGCTGGCAGCCCTGCGGTCATGCTCTATCGTGTGTGCATGAGAAAACTTGCTGGTTCACATTCTGAAGTTGTAGAATTTTAAACATAAAATTATTTTGTTTCTTAATGCCACAACAGCTAAATTGAGTCTCCCGACTGGCTACACTTGGTCTGCTGGACCCTATTGGCACATTATAGCTTTTTTTAAATTAAAACTGGACTGTAGCAATCAGTTTCAAATATTCAATAGTAAATAAAACAATTAATTAATTGCAAATTTTCTCATGTTGAATTGTGCCAAACAATTTTTATCATTTTCACATTTACAAAAACTTCCCCTTTTGACCCTTCTATCTAGAAATACTTTGGCTATTAAATATTGGTTGTGTGCAAAGCATATATGTTATATTAAAGCTTTTTTTTTTCTTTTAATAGGCAGAAGTCTATCGCTTTATAGTCATCTTCCTGTTTGTTAAGACTTTTCTATGTGAAGGTTCAGCACCTTTACCTTCCTTTACCTTTTGTCTGGTGGAATATTCAGTACTGAAGTTCACTAAAGGATGTGACGTCTGTTAATATAGTACATAATATAGTAATATTTGGTGACTGTGACATAATATGTGGAATTATCTTCTCACAGAAATATTCAAGAACCTGTCTGACGGGAAGGGAATGTACCTTAAAGAAAAGGAGGTATGTTATTTTTGGAGGCTTTCGTAGAGTAGGATTGGTTACAATGATGGGTAGATTAATGTGTTGTGTTTCGCTCTGAACAAGTAGACGGTACATTTCTTATTGAGATCATAAATCGATAAACAGTCAAAAGTTTAAATATCTGCTGAACTATAACCAAAATTCTTCTTCATTTTCAGTGGCTGTCTCTTAACATCTACTCTTGAGCAGACTGCTTTAAAGCAGACAATATGGAATAAAGGGCTAACTGAAAAGCACATTTTCAAAATGCGATCAGTCCACAGGATGCGTTTTGGAGGACATTTCTGTGGCCTTGAATTCATGTGGAAATGTAACAAAGGTTCCGCGTTGGATTCCGTGAGGACTGAGTGAGTCTCACTGTAACATATGGTGAGGAAGCCAGATTTTGGGCCACTGCTGGTCTCATCTCAGAAACAACAAAAAACTGGGCTGAGTGAGTTTTGGAAATTCACTCTTCAATTAGTGACAAAATATTGCACTAATATATAAATTAATATAATTGTATGTATCCACTGAAGAATAATGTAATGTAATAATAATGTAATTCCACTGAAGACAGGCATCATCCATCTTTAAACTGTCCTGTGTAGGTTTGCCAAGATTACTAATTACTTTTTGATGTATACATTTATTATTAATTCCATTAATGACAGGTGACAACATCTTGTAATTACCTGTCCTGGTCTGGGTTGTCAAGATTTACTGGGTTGTCAAATTGCTTTTTGATATTTTAATGTGTTTTTCAGATAATGTGTACTTTGACAGTCTTTTCAATGTTTGGATGATTTTGTTTATCAATAAACTTCATGACAGTCCACAATCTCACCCTCTTTTTTCTATATTTTCTATTTCTATTTCTATATGACGCTCTGGGGCTACAGACAGCAGTGGAGTGTATATGCTGTGCCTTATATTCCACAATAGTGCGAACAGTCATTTGTCAGTCCATAACCATTCAGGCAGGGTGTATATCCCAGGGTGCGCAGTCTCACACTACAGACAGCAGTGGAGTGTATATGCTGTGCTTTATATTCCACAAGAGTGAGGACAGTCATTTGTCAGTCCATAACCATTCAGGCAGGGTGTATATCCCAGGGCGCGCAGTCTCAGCCTACAGACACCACAGAGACACCAGTCGCAGGAAGGCAGTGCACATTTAGGAAACCTGCATGAAAATAGGGGGACATCTCCTCCTGGAAACACTGGTAACAACAAAACCACTCTAAGGCAACCTAAAGGGTCTTATCCCGGAAGGTCTCCCACATCACATACGAGCGAGCGGCCACAACCAAGTCTGCTAGTTCTTCACCCAAACTGCTTGCAAGCTCATCAGAGACAGCTTGATCTTGGAGTCCTTCAGAAAGCTTTAAAAATAAAAAAATTATGTCATGTAATCTAAACTCATCATTGGTTGGAAACGCATTATGAAATTTTTGAATTTATTTTTCCAAAAGTTGTTTATTTATCTTATTAGGTTTGAAAAGAAGCTTCTAAAGAAACATATCACATTTGTTTGATCAGCAAGAACATTGATGAGTAGGTCTGGGCTTATTTTATAAATTCCATCCATCTATTGCTGTGTACACATACAAGATGGAACATTGTGAATCTGACATGGTGAATGTTATGGTGGAGATGGCAGCCTCACGCCTTGTTCCTAGCAACAGTTACCAGGCCCCGTTACTGTGGTGATCATCCAGATCTTCAGACATTTTCAGAGAGACTGTTCAAGAATACTGTAATGATGTTTTCGTCTGATAGACGCCATCTTTCAGGTGTCACAAGAGCACACCTTAACGGATTCATTTAAAGTAAAAGCTTGGTACGTGGACTGAAGAGTTACCCCTGCAGATCTTTAATCTGTTAGTAGAAAGTGTCTGAGCTAGGTCCTTTTCAACTAGTTTGTTTTGAAGAGTCTTGATGAATCACTTGCTTTATGTAATGTGTTGATTAATGATCAAACGAGGGATTTGGGGAATCATGAATTTTTAATAATGTGGTGCCATAGGGAGATTTTCAGGTTCTAAGCAAAGAAAAGTTTTCTGGATAAGAAACATTGGCATGCTGTAGAGGGTCTCTCATCTTTTACCTTATCATTTTTTGGAGGGCCCATGGCAGGTTGAGACACTGGTATGAACACATACACTTTTCATGGATCAATGAGGACTATCATTTTCACTCTTTTGTTTCATGCTCCTACTGTTTTATCTATTATACTTTGAAGTTAAACACCACAGAACACAACTGTCTCCAGAGAAAATCCAACAACTATGTCATTTTATGCTCCAGCGATACTTTTTGTACTTTTTTGGTGATAAATAAATTTTCACTAAATATGCAGTTACTGCACTTTGCTTTTGCAGGGCAGTTCTGCCTATGGCAGTGGTGTCCAACTCCAGTCCCGGAGGGCCACAGCCCTGCACATTTTTGGGTTTACCCTCATTTAACACACCTGATTCAACTCACAGTTCATTGTGCTAATTACCACACAGCTCTTCAGCTCAGTCATTTATGGTGGAACAGGGAAAGAACTAAACTACACAGGGCACTGGCCCTCCAGGACTGGAGTTTGACACTCCTGTTCCAAAACCTAAAACCACTAATTAAAAGACTTAGGGCAGGGGTGTCAAACTCCAGTCCTAGAGGGCCGGTGTCCTGTGTAGTTTAGTTCTTTCCCTGTTCCACCAGAAATAGAAATAAAATTAGAGTGCAAGAACACAGTTCCAAGACAGCGCAACCAATATTGCGTGATGTGGTCTCTCTTTGGCTGAAATAGCCCTACCCGAGGAGTGCCTGTCTTTCTCGCCCAAAAGAGCTCTAACTTAATCTGGCAATGACAGGCAATAATAATAGTAATAATAACAAATAAATGCACTACTTGCATCCTCATGTCTCCCATGTAGAATTTCCAGATTCAGAAGTACATCACGAGTGACAGTTTCTATCCTGGGGTGCTTTAATGTGTCAGCGTGACCAGGCTGAAACCCAGGGGCCCCTGAAACAAAGAGGCCCAAATCATCCACAGTTAATTATATTTTTTTAGAGTTGCCACCCATCCTGTAATAAATAAATAAAATGTTGTGACTGTTTGTGAGCTAATACGTAACATAATTTGCCCTATATTTTCATGTCTGGACCGAAGTAAAATTTAATCCGGACCGTGTAACTGATCCCTCCAAATGTTTTCTAAAGCATCACCCCCCTCCTCCCTGACCGATCGCTCTTTGAAACAGAACAATATTTGATATGTGACTTTGCAAGTTACATGGCTACATCTATACACTCACCTAAAGGATTATTAGAAACACCATACTAATACGGTGTTTGACCCCCTTTCTCCTTCAGAACTGCCTTAATTCTACGTGGCATTGATTCAACAAGGTGCTGAAAGCATTCT
>JAODKM010000025.1:17785321-17808693 GCA_026780845.1 Petrocephalus sullivani
ATGGCAGAGCTCCTTACTGTACATGCTGAATGTATGTCAGATAGTTGCTCCCGGATTGCAATCTGTCGGAAATAAAGCTGTGAGTTTCTGCTCATCCACGGACCCGGCGGAGAGGGTGATCTCCAACAGTACCAAACAACAACAGAAAAACCGAAAGATAGATTCTTACGTCATTACGGGTTGCGTGAAATTGTTACTAGTTGTCAAAACTGTAACATCAGATCTGAGAACTCTATTAGATTTGAATGAACTTAGTGAACTCTATCAGATTTGAATGAACTTAGTAGAACTTATGTCTTCTTTTAACTTAATTTTATCTAAAATAAAGTAGAGCAAAGCATACTTAGCCGTCATATTTCACCAAACTAGTCTAGGAGAGGTTTTGGCGGTGTAAACTATAGCTACGGATGGCTTTATTTCCTTTTATTTCCCTGATTGTGATTGCGAGTGGAACTATAGGAGATCCTCGTGGTAATTCGAACCCCTTTTACAACGCGTTTTGATCGATAATGAAATGCGTTTTGTAACTTGGACCCGCCCGCCCGCCTGCACCCACGATATTTATAAAATGTCTGCCCCAAAACCTCCCACACCCACGGGTCACCCGTGGTTAACCGCAGGTCACGGGTCGACCCGCGCATCACTACTAGGGGTATAAGGATTCTCCAAATTCATGGTTTGGTTCAAGACCTCGATTCTTTCGGTTCGGTTCGGTTCATACCTTGTTTATTTTTTTTTGGAATAAGAAAAAAATCGCCAACAGATTTCAACAGTAAAGAGGGTTATTATTCATCTTGAAGTAGCCTCTTAAGTTAGCCTTTTACCGCAGGCATGGTCACTCGACTATGATTGAACCAAAATAGTCGCATGACACATATGCTTTTGGAAGACCATAAAATAGGTGTAATGTGTAAAATGTACAAAATAAACAACTTGCGCTGACTTTTAAACAGAATAATAAATTTGTGCTTTGCATATGTTAATAAGTGTTAATTGTGAAATAAAAAATGAGTTTTGTCACATTAGTGCCTCGGGATGAAATGGTTACCAGGTTCATGGTAAGCCACAGTAAAATACTTCACGGTTAGTATTTAAAATTAAAAAATTTTCACATTTAAATAAATTTTTTTTTTTAATTATCATTAAAACCGTGGTTGATTATCGAGCTTTGAAAAACATACATTAATACCATCCAGCATCAAGTCAAGTTAGTGACAGTCTCCCAGAGGCACAGGCCTAAGCGCAGCATGCAACATGGGTTTGTTTAGTGTCAGTGAAAATGTGGGAGAAGGCGGTGACAGTACTCATGAAATTCTTTATATTATTGCACATTTCATGTGTTTACACAAGGTATTGTCTACATCATAATTTTAATGTTTATGCAAGCAAGAAGTTCATAGTGCTGCTAATTTAGTGACTTTCAATATAAAATTTGGTCAATTGACTACAATTTGTGTGTCAGTACTTTTTGAACATTTGCAGCACATTTTAACAATACCGCGATAATACCGATATCTGTGATAATTTTGGTCATACTGTATAATCGTGATATTAAATTTTCATAGCACTAGTAAGGGGATCAGAGCTCAACAGGCTGCATCAGGAGCAGTGGGTTGGTGGGGGGAGATATCGCAGCTCCGTCTTCTAGAACCGCAACACGAAGTTGTGAAAGTTTGAATCGTGGTTTCAGTTTCAGAACCGTTACACCCATATGGAATGCAAAGGTGGAGTATACTGTGATGTGGGTTCATTGCAGAGCACACACAAGCTGAGAACATCCACATTCTACACACACTAAGCAGAAGCTGGATCCAAACTCCCTACCCTGGAGCCAGTATGCCACCCTCATAAGCATTTCATTCTGATTTAAAAATAATCATTTAAACAACAAGTGCTGAATAATGGCTATTTACCTAACTAAGAGCTTGAGGAGTGGTATTTTTTAATTCTCCATGAGGTCTTAATTTTTCATTCAATTCTGACAGATTTTTAATTGTTTTGCTCTCTTTTTTAGTGAGCTTGGTGCCATTTTCTAAGTTGTCCCTGTGGCAATTACCGGTATGAATTATGCACACACTTTTTTTCTGACTGACCAGAGTGAGATATTTGCAGTAGCCCCCTTGTGATAAATAAAATATGATATTTGGTAGATTTCCCACAGTGTCTGTGGATTGACTGAAACAGAGCAGAATGTAGGTATTGAATCTGGTTCTCAGGCTTGACACAGTAAAAAATAAATCATGCTACACAAGCTCTCCATTGCCTGCGTAGCACAACCAGAACAACCCTTTTCATTATGTCATCTTAAAATGCATCTCCTCTCAAAATTTGCAATGTGATGCCTCTGGAAGTTATATAAAGTTGAGTAAATAAGAGCCTTTTTGTGACTCATTATGCAAGTTAAATGCTTTAAGATAATATTGAAAAAGCACCTGCAGTAAAGCCCACTCTGTTACCCATCACTGTGTGGAATGTCACTTAAAATTAGTGTCAGCATCAACGCGTAGTAGTGGGCAAGTGAATTTCTCACCAACCCCAAGTACTTCCCCTCCAAATAATAATTACTGCTTAGCCTGACAGCTCCCAGGGATTAGAAATATATCGTTGCTGGGAAGAGTAGATGTGGCCTGTCTTGGTGCCTGCCATACCAATTTCACACACCGCACTAGAGGGGAAGGCAAGCACACAACTGAACATTTTTAATTGTTTCCGTTGAATATCGTCGAGTATCTTTATTGGTGTATTTTTGTAGCTAAATAGCACATTTGCTTACTGGGTAGCAGTATAGCCTCTGTCAAGGCTTGGTGGATTTGATTCCTGTGCTCGGCTTTGGCTGTGTGGAGTTTGTGGGTTTCTTCTAGCTTAGCAGGTTTCCACAGCAGTAATGGAAGATGGATGTATGTAGCTAAATACAGACAATTAAAGAAGTTCATTTATTGCTCATGCAGTTTGAAAATCCAATGGACTTCACTCTACTCTTAGGTATCGCTACCCCGCAGCTCGTAAAATGACAACTTGCCAAGTTAACTTTCTTTTTTGGCATGAAATAACTTCCGAAATATGAAGAGAATTCTAATAAAAACCAGTCTTTGTCAGAAAATTGCTTCCTTGTCTAAGCTCTCAAAGATTACAAGACAAAAAATGTAATTTCTCACGAATGTAATATAATCATTTTGCACTGAATGTATTGGAGAACTAAGTTCTGTAATATTAAAAGGCTTCTCGAAATAAATACATGGATGAAATGAATCCGTAGAAGGAACTGTTCCTAAAAATAGGAGGTGAAAAAAATTAATTTGAGTGACAAAGACATCACTGGCAATATTTCAGATTTTGACACAGCAGCTGTATAAAGATACAAGCTTTATTGTATACTGCACAACACTGAAAATATATTACATGGCAACAATTTTTTTTTTTATGGAGTGAGTATATATTTGCCATTACAGAATTAAAAAATTTCTGCTTCCCTTAAATGTTCGCTGTTCCGCAGGTTTTTTTTTTTTTTTTTTCATTGTTCCACCAAGCGTATAGCCTAATGATCTCTTCTGGATGACGAGTCTGGTAGCACCACAACCAGTAAGACTGCTAGCTTCCCCACTGCAACAGAGGCATGCTCTTGGGGGCCGCCTGGACCTTCACTGGACCCCCCCCCCCTCCACCCCCCCCCCCCCCCCCCCAACGCCCCCCGCACCCACCCCCCCGCCCCGTGCCCCCCTCCGGCCCACCCTGCCACCCCCACCCAACGAGGCCCCCNNNGGCCCTTGGGGGCCCCACGCACCTCCCCCGGCCCCCCCCCCCATACCCCCCCCCCCCCCACGGAGTCTGGGAGCTGGCCGAAAGCCTGGTCTTCTGGTTCCTGCCACTGACCCAGTATTACTGCATCTTCCAGTGTAGCCGACAAACGGCCAGCCTGCCCTCTCTGCCATGCCAGACAGGTCCATACCCCACAGTTTTAAGTGTTTTTGTACGGATGACATTAATACTGCAGCGCTCAGCCATCTCTGGCCCCCGCATACTGCAGTACAGGATCACGGGGAACCTGTAGGCTATGCCAAGAAGACCAGAGCACGAGGTAAACCCGGAACAGAATAATAGGTCACTGCAGGGAACGCACACACACACACACACACACACACACAGCATGGGCAATTTACAGATTCCAGTTCACCCAGTACAAACGCACACTGACAACAAAGCAACGAAAACGCTACACAATCATACAGCCAGAGGCAGGATTTGAAACTCAGTCCTGTAGGCGCGAGGCTGCCCAGTGTATTTGCCATACACACAGCCTTTGGAAAGCATAACTCATAATTCTTAAGAAAATGGACTTTGTGCATACTGGAAAATGTGCCTTTTTTGTAGGGTAGCCTGGTGCTGTCTATATGCTAATTGTTTGTGGCAGTTTCACTGTCGCAGGAGGCGAACACATGTAGGCCTGAGGCGCAGAAGGAAACTGTTCAAGATGAGCCATACGAAGGTCGAATACCGGTAACTGCCTCCTAGCTGGGCTTTGGTTTCTTGTACTCTGTTGCAGGTTAACGTTTCGAACACCCACCAGACTTGGCCCCGAAATTAAATGCTGCGGGTGCTTAAGGGATTAAAATCGCACCGCTTAAACAGAACGTGTGAAACCCAGAATCCCATCCAGACCTTGTTATTTTAAACAAACTAATAATTGAGATCTTGTAAACATGCTGCTATGGTCTGGTCAAACTGGCTCTCGTATGGGGCTGTAACAAAAAGCCTTAAATTAATGGTAAATGGGAGCCCAGTAAACCACTGCTCATTGCTATATGAAAACTAATTTCGCTTTAAATTGGCCAGTTTCTATCGTATTGCCCTAAACCCTGGGGTACTGAAAGCTCTGCAGCGTGATCTGTGGCACCAGAACCTGCACATCGCCGACTCAAGCATTTGCTGCCATTCGCCGTTATGTCTAATGCAAGCGCGTGGCTTCCATCGACTCTCGGCATCCCGTCCTTTAATTTATAGCCTGTTAGGTTCCCAATCTGCGCTGAATTTGTCCCCCCGTATGTCGGCTAACCGCTTAGTTAGCCGACATACGGCGAAGGCGTCAGGCTTCCAGCTGTCTCTGAAGCCCAGTCCCGTCAGATGCCTATGTAAATGAAGGCTCATTAGAGAGCCCATTTAAGAGACGTCAACCACGGCTATCTGCTACCTTACGCGACTTCGGCCCCAGCCGGGGTGACAAGTGCTCAGTGTTTCCTGCCAGATGTGACGCGGTGTCACCCCCCACCTGTATTCTCCACAAAGCATAACCAAAGGAACTGGTACCAGCGTTCTCTCTCGCAGTTTGGTGTTCCTTCACATAATTCCAGAATCAATCCTCCTGGCAGGAGTAATTCAAGGGAATCGACTCAAAAGCTCTCCCGGGGAACCCTGGCTGCTTAATTCTGTGTGATAGCCCCGAGTTTAAATTTATTCGTAGCTACAAGAGGTTGTGCACCCACTACAGGCACGGGCAAATTTTCATTATGCAAAATCCTTATCTGCATGACTTCTACCCCTTCAGTACACAGCCTCCACATGTCATCCTTTTTGGTAATACCACCGAGATCCTGTCCGGGTGCCTCGTACTTAACATAGTACAGGCATTACCGAGTCTACAAAATGAAATAAACGATCATTTAGCAGCATAAAGACAAACATCGCGCTGGTGGATTTTAGTACAACATTAATAAAGATAAATTGTCGTATAGGCAAAATGTACCAACCATGTATTATATAATCTTTAATCTCGTAAATGATGGCAATACAAGATATTTAATAAAAAATAATTACATTAACGAAGTCCTTATTCTTGGTTATATAAATTTGCTTTTTGCATATTTTTTATGGCCTGCTTTGGTTATTCAAAACTTTATTATTTCAATACTTAACTTGAACTTAAATATCTTATTAGAACTATGAAATATGAAATTTTTTTTAAATGTATGTCATGGATGCTACAGGCCTCCCCATGACCCCGGAATGGATAAGCAGTTAGAACTGATGAGTGCTGGATGCAAGGGGGGTACCATGCTATTGAATATTATTTGGTAACAGTGATTTTTTTTATCATGACTGATCATATTCTGTGATATCTTTATTTGAGTCTCATAATTTTATTCCTGGCGACCCATGGACTTTGTCATACACCATCATGGAGGTATGTTTGCGAAACATTACATATCTCAGTTTTAGCACAAACTTACTTCATTATGAGAAATCTCAGCCTTTAATTAATGTGATTAAGCTGGGCCCCAGCTAATAAAACCATTGGTAGCTTGTAATTTCAAAATCACCCTTCATGTGCAACTCAGTGTGATGAAACCGTGTCCCATCCAGAGTCAACAAGTATTTGTTATCACGCCATAATGCTCTTGGGTGTCCCTTTGATAAAAAAAATAAACAAAGAATAACAAAAACCCTCTGTATATGATGGCCAGGTCATGAAATAGTCCTTTTATACTAAGAATATAATCATTAAAAATATCATGAACCATCCTCAAACCTCCTTAAAGAACAGACGCTGTTAAGGGGACATCTGAAAGTGATTTCGCCAGTGGGGGAACAGCAAGGCAGCGGAAGAGCCAGCAGGTGGAGGAGAAAAGATACTGTTGAGATTGAGCTGAGCGTCTCGGCGCTCGCTCGGGCACTGCGCACTGCAGCTGGGAGCAGCAGCCGCGGAGCGTCCTCCGAGGAGGCGAGGTTTCATCGCCGAGTCTCTCTTCTGCCTACGGGGAATATAACAAACAAAATATATAAAGGCAGGAAGAAAGAGCCCCTCCCGTCACAAAGTGGTGGAGGGGAGCGGGACTCAGCCTGCCTGGATCGCTCTCCGCCTGCGAGCGGAGCAGCATGCTTCAGATCTTCGCCTGTGTCTGCCTTCCACGGCGCCAAGACGGGATCATTTGTAGGCTGAACCTGGCTTTTTCTGCGTGTTTTTTTCCGGGATGAGTGAGTGACAAATCGCCCCCTTCCGAGTTCACCAGTAAGGGCTTGCATGGGAGATGAACGTGGCCGGGAAGCAGCCAGCTGAAGTCATTGCGCGACCAGTCAGCCTCCCGGTGCCAACTTGGGCAAGTAGAAGGCTTATTTTACTTTTCGTACAGCTGGGAAGGAGCCAGGGACTGAAAGGAGAATTTTGGGGGGTTTGTGAAAAGGTGAAGTGGAATTAATTAAAACGAGAAAATGCATTTTGAGGTTTATCCAGAAAAAGTTGATAATTGAATAATTCATGTATAATTTAGGATATATATATATATATATATATATATAGTGGGATTATACTATTACTACTACTAATAATAATAATAATTATCATTATAATTATTAAATCTGTTTTATTTGTAGTTTAAACTTTTGTATATTCTTAGTATTAATCGTGGCGTTACTTTGCAGGGTATTTGTACTTATATAATATATGCATATAATTCCGTGCTTCTTTGTATTTCAATAGTTGCCACCAGATAAATTGTCAGTACAGCATAAGTACGTTTCCACAATGTGTCAGTTTAGACTGCATACATGAATTTTATGTTGTATATTATTTATTTATGCATGTAAGGCACATATCAGCACAGGTTAGGATACTGGTTTTTATGTAGTAAGAGAATTATTGAACAGAAACCTGGTCAATAGTGAAATCTCCTTGTGACCTTGGGCAAGGCACTGGTACCTTTGGCCACAGGGAAGTTGCACTTATTGAATATGTAAGAGGTGCAGACCAGCTTTCCTCCATACACGATGTAGGCATGCTGTTAATGCAAATCTGTCCAAATAGGGATTGAAACTTTCCAGCTGAGGTAGATTCTCTGGGTGCATTGATTTTCAGTGACCAGGGAAAAGTTGAACAAAATGAATATTCAGTGTCTATGGAGAAGCTCTCTCCATATAAGATCTGTGTGCGCTCTGAATTCGAGTGCGTCGTTCCTATGAAGGAAAACACCTACAACTTTGCATCCGCAGTTAGTTCTCCTGTCTGAGCTGCTTTGTTCCGAAAGAGCTGCTCCCTCACAGTGCATGCGGAGAAGCACCCCATCTTCTACACGCTACTGCCGCGTTATACATCATCGATTTCCCCAAGCTGTATTATACATCATTAATAAGACTGCAAACACAATCATACCCATGTCTCTCCAAAATTCTGAAATAATGCCACGAGCGTCTTTCCCCCCCCAACTTATTACCATCAAACCCTTTAAATCAGCAATGCGGTTGTCTTTCATTAAGCAAATATTTGATAACCTTAACTCCTCTTACTATCATAAATGACAGGGTTACGCTTTCTAACAGAAGCAACAATGCAAATGATCTACCCGTGCTATATACCCAGGCAGTTTACTCTTTTGTAGCAAGATGTTTATTTGAATGTTTTTCAAATAAAATGAGTAAATTCATCCAAACAACGAGGATATAAATGGCCATGCTGTTCTCCATGGATATCACATGTACAGAAGTCATTTTGCTAGGCTGTAACCAGATGTAGGAGGATACGGAGGCAGAGGGAAGCTGTAACACAGTGGTTAGCGAAGCACAGACTTCGGTACTGTCAGTTGGCAAAGCATAATCAGGAAAAGTACAGTCAGTCACATTTTATGCCGATGTTGTTTCCTGGATGTATTGTCACTTCCTAGAACAAAACACAAATCAGCCCATAAAATATAAGGCTCCAAACTAAAATGTAAGATGTTCAGTCTATTTTAATTGTCATTTTAATTATCTCAGAGCACACAGATGCATGGACGGAGAGTTTGTTTTCTCTATAACACATTCACATCAGCAAAGACCCGTAACATACTGGATGACCTGAAATCAGTGGTTCTTGGAATGTATTTTTGAATAAGCTATTAGGATAGAGGGACGGATAATGGTATTTTATTTCAGGTATTTGTACTTTGAGGACTACACTTAGCAAAACGGAAAATTTTAATTTACTGAAGTTATTCTGTTGGTATACTTGATTTTAGTAAACATTTTTACAAACCAGAAAGCCTTTTTTCAGAGTACCTCTTCACACAGTTATTATGCAGTTTAACGTCTTGCTAATTACAGGTAGCTTCATGTATAATAATGAACTATATAAAGATTAGTGATGCCTCATATATGTAAGATATTAAATCTCTCTTTGCTTTCTGGAGCAGTGGTCAGAAGAGAGGTGCAGGCATTATCCTAGTCGAGTAATAGAGGTGTCCATCTAACATATATAAAAAAATGAGTTTATTTGGTAAGTGCCCAGAAGTCGTCTAGCTAGGAGGCTTGAAAGGATGGACAAAAGAGAATTCTAAAACAGAGTCTGGATAAATTTGCACTCTAAGGTGTATGAAATATGCCCTGCTCTTTGGGCTGTTCTGTTCCAGAGAGCTCGGCCCCCCACCAGCATTGTTTCTTAACTTTCGGGGGCCGTTATTAGTCTCTTGTGCATGGCCGGATGCCCTTAACGCCTGTCACGATGCTAAGCCCCTGTCAGCTTTGCAGCTGTCTTGCTGCATTCCTCTCACATCAATCACGCATTCCTTCAGATCCGTGAGCTATATGTTAAATCATTCATTTAAATTACCTTACGTCGTCGGCTTTCCGGAGCCGTGCGGACGAGGGTGAGTGGCATGCTTGTAGCAGGAGACGCACATTAACGAAGTTGATTACGGCGCATGTTTCGCCGTGCAGTGGATACTAAATGTCTGAAGATACTATTGTGTGTTGTACAGAAAAACCATAAAGGGCCATATAGTAAATGATTAATCTGACAAATCACCCTTCACTCAACCTCTGAGAATCCAGAAGTCACGCATTTTTTCAGGGATGAGCCATGGGTGTAAAGCACCCCCCCCCACCCTACTACTAACATGACTGTGCAAGTTTTCTTCTGTTCTCATCCCCTGAAGGGATCTTATCCCTTGTAATTATCCCATTGACGAATTCAGTGAGGACACCCAAGGTTTCATCATCAAAGCGCTCTGTTATTTATTTCTTTATTTTTTTCCTGTAGAATTTTCAGTAACAAGCATAACGAAATCATGGTGATCTAATTTTTAGTCAATTTGGACCGGGTGTTTGACTGATTATGTGTCAGATTTTATTATTTGTGTAACTGCTGGATTCCTTCACGTTATTGTAGGGGAAGCGGTGCTCTTTTATAAGCATTCATTTTTTTTTGGGGGGGGGGGGGGGTTCACTGGTTTTACAGGATTTGTCAGTTTGAAAGCCCCTAAAGTAGAAAGGTTCATTCATTAAAATTGCCAAGTACAGTAGTTTTGCCGTGGCAGATGACTCCGTATACAATTCACTATGGACATTTTGGTAATTGGTACTAACGCTTTATTATCTAGGAAAGCCATACAGCTACCAATGCCATATTCATCTAATGTAGCCTAGCTATAACTTAGAAATACCATGCGGTATTTAGCTGCTAAACTCTGCCATTAAGAATGAACAAACCTTGGCATCCAGAAGAGCATTTTCACATCCTACATGCCACAGAGTTAAAAGAACAACCATTTATGGTGAACGATCACTCACACTCATTTCCACAAAATGGAACAAAATGAAAATGGAAATCACACGTAGCTTTGATGAATAAAGCAACATAATCGCTAATAATTGAGTGAAGGCAGGCCTGACCTTTGCGTTTTCTTGACAGGGATTGTCTCTGTGTTTTTCTCCAATTGTTTATACTAAATGTCTGGCTTCCATCTGTTTTTTTCAGTCTGACAGTGTTTTTCCTGCAATTTGCAGCTTAATTGTTTTTTTTTTCTGTTAAAAATGGCAAGTCAGTCATTGACTTTTCTGGATATTTTTGAGATATGCTGCATTTACTAGACCATTGTAACCCACAGTATTGCCTATGCCTACTCAGATTCAAGTGATGTCAACCGGACCTTCACACAAATCGAACGCATGAAAAACTATTGCATGTCATTGCTGTCCAAGGTTAATAATTTCCCAGGTACCTGGAGATATTCAGAGAGATCGGATCTGTCATTGTGTGGCTTCATTGACTGTCATTCAGCCACATCAATACTACTTAAGTACTGTAATTTGTTCCTTTTTGCACACTTCAGCTCATCTGGTTGAGTCTATCAAGTACAATAATGTATCAAATCTGTCTTTGACTGTGAACTGTGAGTCCAGACATCATTTGAAGGGGCAGCACAACCTCATCCAGCATACGTGAGGATTCATCTATAAAAGTCTGCTGCCTGATTCACAGATAAGACAGTGCCTCTTGGGTCAATCGATTCATTACCTCGGGCTTGAATGAAGAGCAAGTATTTAAATCCCTACCTAAGCTCTCTGGAAATCCTGGGCTCTTTGTAGTATCTGCAAGCGATGTAGACACTAATAATTACTGTGAGAGCAAAACATTCATCTATCCGTAATGCTTGGCCTGTGCAGGCTCAGGGGCTCCCTAAAGCTCTAGGAACAGAACAACCCAACATAGGTCACTTAGAACATTCAGCAAACCCAATTCACCTTAGCAGGTTTTTGGACTGCGGTTAGGAGTAAGCGGCAAACCCGAAGAAAACCCCCACAATGACATGGGGTGAAATACAAACTCCACAAACAGAGCCTGGGCAGAAACTCGAAGCCTGTACCCCCAAAGGGTGAGGGAGCAGCATTAACCAACTGCACCCCCATGTTACCCCCAAGAGCAGAGCAAAGCAAATAAAAAAATCCATATGCCGCACGGTTCACCTCAGATATCTGAATTGAATTTTTTTCTGCACATTTTTTGATTATTCTCTCCATCTTTTACTTAATAAAATATTCCTTTATACTGCTTACTTGATATGGGGCAGGCTATCTCCAGCACCACAGGGTAGGGAGTACTCTGAATGGGAGACCAGTCCACAGACACACGCTCTCAGAGGAAACCAGCACAGACACTAGGAGGTCAAGTTAGCACCACACGCACAGCGTAAGGCATAGGAATTGAGTTCCAAACCCTAGAGTGTAGAGGGCTACTTACTGAATCACCCAGTTCCAGAAGTACTTGCATCTGTGTTTACCTCAGCGATTTTGCTGGAGCCTGGATGGCCGTCTCGACATATGCCGACTGATAGTAATGCCGCTGAAATGCTAAGCCTGGTCACTGTCTTGGTCGTGTGTCCCGTCGTCCTCCACAATGGGTTATAGCTATGCTCTACTGCAGCGTTTCCCAATCCGGCCCTTGGGGACCCACATTTGGTCCATGTTTTTGCTCCCTCTCAGCTCCCTACAGGGGAGCAAAAATGTGGTCTGTCTGTGGGTCCTCAAGGACCGGATTGGGAAACACTGCTGTAATAGCTGTCAAATCTGCTTCGACATTCCCTCCTGTCACCGCTGTTGGCTCAGTCCAGAGTTGCTCCCTGCTTAAATGTTTTCACTCTCTAAGTAAATAAACATTTAAAAAAGAAGTCCAGCTAAATGGATTCTCGCAATTCAAATTGAAGCACCGAGTTAACAGCAGCTAATTCGGGCACTTCTCATGGCTTTTCTCCTGCGACGTTATCAGTCATTTTGTATTCATGGCTATTTTAGCGTATGTGAGAAGTAGCGAGCATGGAATAAAGTATAACTCAAAGTTTAATATGGTGATGTTTGGGTAGCACACTGAGGAGTAAAATAGCTAATTCAATTATTCAAGCTAAACAATATTTTATAAACCTTAAAATTTATATATATTCTGTGCTTCAGTTTCCTCACGCTGCTCAAAACATGCAGCATTTGATGACCCTTAAGTGCCCATAGTTTGTGTAAGTCATGTATATATAATTTTTTTGGGACTAAATGTCCCCACAATGTAATAAAAATCTGTTATTTTGACCTTGTGGGGACATTTTTTTATTGTGAATGCAATCAAATAACTAAAAATGCCGAAAGCTGAATATAAACCTGTGTGTGTGTGTGTGTGTGCCATATGATGGGCTGGCATTCATTCTCTCTGCTATCTGGGAGAAGCCTCAGGCTGACCTCAACACTGGAGAAGGAGTTATGGAAGATGGATGGATGGATAAAACATATATTTTGAATTAAAGTTTGAACAAGGGGGCTGGGATACCTCAGTGGGCAGCACTGCGCCCTCACACCTCGGGGATTGGGAGCTCGAATCCTGCCTGCACTGTAGCTGTGGAGTTTGCACATTCTCCCCGTGTTCTGCTGCCATCTTCCCACTGTCCAAAAACGTGCAGTTATATTAACTGGTGTCTCTAAATTGCATGGGCATAGGCCCTGGGAGTTGTAAGGTGGATATTCTGTGTTGTCTTTTCAATGCATGCCTGCAGATCAGGCTCATTCATATGCTGGACATTCCCTAAAAATCACAATTCAGGGGAAACAAAAACTACAAGCTTGCCAGTAGCCAGTGTGAAGACTATTGACACTGTAAACTCTGGACCTGCTGGAATGGTCTGAGTCCATCTCTCAGTGTTTATTCCTGGAAGGCAGGACTCAGGCATGATGCTTTAGTGTAAATGCTACTCGGAGCTCGAGGGCAACGGCTTCTGTAACCTCTGGCTAAAGAAAAAAAAATATCTCCAGAAAGAATCCCTTTAGCAGCCCAGTCCAAACTCATGATGCGCTTAGTATTTTAGCTCAGATTCAATTAAACGTGAACCAGCGAGGAGAAATCCCTAATCCTGGATCTCAGGCAGCAAACTGCTGCCAGGTATGGATGTAGTCTTTGTGCAGCAAAACAAGACATTGGAACCTCTAAAGGTTTAATATATATGACTCACTTTCTATAGCTAGGCAGAGCCCAAACCACATATAGTTATCAAACTGAACAATAGCAGCGTTAACACTCAGTTTATTTGAGACCTGTACCTCCAATTTTACCATTGTTAGTAAAAAAGTATTACTGAATAAATATATAGAAATTCCTAAATTAAGTCAGTTTAAAAATCTTTTGTTTAGCAATCAGACAATACATTAATGCATGGTACTTTGGCCAGTGGCTATGAAGGCCATGAATTGTGTATGAATATGAAAATTATGCAGGTTTTCTTTTAGATATGTAATGCCGGGCGACACTATCATCCTCGTCTTGAGCTTGAGGCTGTGGAAAAAAGCATCGTTTTGTCTTTGAAACTACCCATTGATAGATTCATTGCCGGTGATAAAACAACGTTTTCTCACATACTTCCTGCACTTGAAAAATGCGCTCAAAGGATTATTATTATTTCTTTTTATCGAGCGTATATATTTCAAGCTTGTCCGGCTCCCTGGTTTGAAACTGCTTGCGGGCTGCCCTGTTTCGGTTACAAACTTAATTACATCCAACAGAGTGGGACTGTCAGAGGGCTTGGAACTGCGGCCATCAATCAGCCTTAATGTAAAAACGAGTAAGTTTTCCCGGGCTTTTCTTTATCTGCTCACAACCCACCCACCAAAGGATACACCACCAAGCCATTTAACAGAAGTTTGCATGGACTTGGACCCGTAATGCTATCCCGACCCGGTAGATGATTTGTCAGTTATTCCGGGAATCAGACAGATGATATTGTATTAATCCTGTCCTGATGTGTTTGCTTTGCCAATAAAGCTACTCAGCTCTGCCTCATTACCCCTTACCTCCAGCTCCTCATTCATTCACATTCAGATGCCAGGCAGGTAGGAATTTTAATGTCGCCTCCTGCATTTTAATCTTTACTAAGTCATTGCAGTTCGCCTTTTTCGGAGGCATTGCACCTTATCTTCCATTGTTGTGAATGCAGAGCGCTTTTCCTCCTGCTGTCGAAATCTACAATCGGGATTATACAGCATTCATTATTAAATATATAATTCACTGAATTAATTAATAGTATAGATTTAATGTTAATGCTAAACTGATGCTGTTTCAGTTCTCTGCAGATGATTGAGTCCACTGGCAATTATACATGTATAATTAAGTTGGTCTCATGACCAATTATATATGTATAGGGTGTCCACCACACATTTATTTTCAACAGAAGCTTATCTCAGTCATGGTGAGTCAGAGACTGGCAGGCAAAGAATTCTGGGAAATGGGTGGTCATGGATTCCTCACCACTCTTCCCCATGACACTCATAAACACCTTCCAAAGCTAAGTGCAATTTAGTGGTTATTGTGTTTCATGTCGAGGCAGGATTGGGGCTAAAATTAAGTTTTAATTTACTGCCACCTCTCGCACTAAACTACAGCTAACCTGAAAATCCCAGGGTCTCACACCTCATCCAGGACGTGGGACTAATTTCTATTCAAATACAAGCAATGACCAGAACGTAAACCTTGACTTGAAGATGTTATTCTTCTTATCCGTAACTACTTCAGTATTACTTAAACATGCAAGATTTGAATGGGAAAAAAAAAATAATAATAAATCGTATTTAGGATCAGTATATCTCCTCCAGTGTTAAATACAGGTAGCTGATAAAATCTTTGTAGGATATCGTACTTCTCTGACAGGTCATTCCTGCAGTGCTGTTCCAATGCTGCATCCACTGTGCGTGTGAAGTTTGCATGTTCTGCCTGTGTTGTGCGGTTCTCCTGCAGTCGTTAGGCTGTAGTTAGGCTGACATCTTGTCTCTGAATTGGCCATAGTGTATGTAATGTGTATGTGTTAGTGTTCATGTGTGTACAGTCAAACCTCCCTTATCCAGACCTCCAATATGCGGGCACCTCCCTCTACCGGGCAGCTGTTACGAGCCCCAGCCTAGGTTTGAAAGGCTGAAAGGGAAAGGGGACGTGGAGTAAGGGAAGGCTAGGGTGCGATGGACAAGGGAAGACATATGGACAAAACGGTATTTTTTTTATATATTTTTTTGTTTTTATTGACACGCCGCAGACACAGAACAAATAAACCTGGTGCAAGAAGACTCAGGAGTGACTACAGCGAAAACAATAAACAAGACGCAACCCAAAGCTAACTTACCTAAGTGCAGCGAAAACAAAAACACAACAACAACATTCTACACCTTACTCCCTATCCAAACAACAGCATACAACATGAGCTGGCAAAACCAAAACTGCAGTCACTCCCCATGCACCTGACATACACACACAGAGCATACACAGAGATCACAGCGTCACTCCCCATGCACCTGACACACACACAGAGATCAAAGCCAAAGTCCGAGGGGCGCGCGAAGACGGTAACCAAAAACCAGGCAAGAGTTCAGAACCAAATGGCAAGTAAACCAAAGCGAACAAAACTGCAAGAATAAAATGGGATGCTTTGCTAGCTCAGACTAAAATAATATCCTATTATAAGCCTTACACCTCATACATATCATGTAGTTTGTATGTGTACACATGTACGTTGTACTGTACTGTTCATGTTCTAAGTTACGGGCATTGCTTACTTACGGGCACCCCTTGGTCCCATTCTGCCCGGATAAGGGAGGTTTGACTGTATATGCCCTTCACTGGACTGACATCTTATTCATATGATACCCCAGCCTTGTGCCCAGGGGTGTTGCTAGAGGTTTTTGGTCTCATGAAAGAATATCATTTTGCACCTCCCATCCTATATCAATGCAATTATGTTCCAATTTTTTTAGGTCCTCTGTCATTCAGGGGCCCAAGAAATCATCCAGAAATCTTTCCAACCCTATACCTCCCCCCTGCCCGTGCCCTTTGCTGCATGGGAAGGATGAACATTTTCCTGCATGGTATTGAATTGTGGGACTATTCAGTTCACTACTGACTTTTCACATGTTCCAAAAACTAAGGTCAAACTCGAGAATTCTAGTTACCACAAAAGTTGGAGAGGGGAAATAAGTCTGCTGCAATCCTTCACAGTTTCCCAATGTTACCCGTGAATGGCCCATCCAGCCCATCTCAGGTTCCCTTGTCATTATATTCAAATGAGGGATGAAGGTCCTGAATCACATGCTGAGTGCGATCCTTACAGAATGTTCCAACCAGCCAACCATGCGACAAACAGATCCGGCATTACTACCTGCTTCTTTCTGAATTCTGTTTTTTCAGCCTGTTTGCAGGGAAGTCGAATTTTTAGGGCCCCCTGACAAAATCATAAAAAAAAATTAGTCTTTTTTTAAATGTATGTTTTGTTTTTATTTTTATATATTTTACTTTTAGTTTAGGTTTTAGTGATTTTATTCTTAGGCTTACACTGAAAGTTCACAGTGTACATTATGCAGTAATGTCCTCAAAATGTCCTCAAAATTAAAGATAAACAAAAGATCAACGTAGCTGAGTAGTATTAAGAAAGGCCAATGGAAAGTATTTGACGTTTGGTTTTATTTAATTTCAGTTAGTTTTTGAAGAAATATTTATAGTTTTTATAGAAGAAGCTCAAGGTTAAATGTTAGGCATCCAGAACCACAGACCAGGAAAACAGACACCTGCACCCAGAACCATGAAGTCAGTGACAATGCCCGCAACTCTGACCAGAACCCAGGAGTGACAGATACAAAAGCCACAAACTGGGCTCTGAACCAAATAAAGCTGTGAGCCCCACCATCAAGGAGCAACAATGGCTGAGCAGCAAACGGCGCGCAGTGCTCTCTTTAAATTTAATTCATGGTTAACTCCTGTAGCAATCACACAGACCAGACTCAATTACCTGATTACAAGGGTGTGTTTTTACATAATGCTGTGATAGTAATAACAATAATAGTAATAATAATGACAAGATGCTTTACTAATGTCACCTGAAGACTCAAACACATATTATACTTTGTGTTCTGTGTTTAAAACAATACAAAAGTTATCATATAAAGTTTTAACAATTTTTTCATCAGTCACGGTTTCACTGTGGTCCATGTCTCCTAGTATCTTCAAACAACCCTTTAGAGAACCCTGAGCTAAATATTAAACTGAAATTTAAATATTAGGAGGAGCACCAGTAATTGAAATATGGATTTACTTATACATGAGGATCTCCATAAATCCACTTAATACTTAAATTAATGCTACATATTTTTTTATCTTCCATCAACAGACCAAAACTGGAATTGCCTTGCTGTACAACGAAGACACCAATAATACCTGTGATATTCGGCTAAAGCTAACAAAAGAAGTATTAACCATACAAAAACAGGATGTGATCCGTATCAGTGGAGGCAAATCCTATTCTGATGTAAGTACTGAGGCTGTCTGTAATGCACCAAGCACACATAGAGCCAGCTTCTGTTTTATGGGGTGAATTGTTCTTCATGTTGTCAGGTATTAAAATAGCAGGTGATTTATACTTTAGTCCCTTTTCAAATGGTAATTTCTACATTGTCATAGAGGCTAGCATGTTGATCTCGGGAATATAATAGCGGGAAACATTTCTGATAGGATTGCACGCAGTCGGGATTAACGCTACAGAACTAAATGGAAGGTTATCAGTGAACCAAAAATCTCACATTAAAGCTGAGCGGAAAGGGACAAAGAGATGTGTTGCTATCAGTTGTGCAAATATAGCGTAACTACATTTAACATTAAGTGATACAATGTGTAATATAATGAAACAACCTAATGCTAACTCCGCATGTCATAAATACTTTCATAATGTTTTGAAAACTCTTTATATCTTTTACATACTAAATTTCCATTTTTAAAGCACAGAACTGTTGTACTTCGGAGGCAAGCTGTTGGGGGCTTGGGTCTAAGCATCAAAGTAGGTTTGATTATTTTGTTATACAAATGCATAATTTTTACTCATTGATTGTTGAATTCAGCAATACATGGAAAAAGCTCAAGTTTACCACTGTTTGATTTTATTTTTAATCATTACTATAATGGTACCATTGTCTGACATTTATTAAGCAAAACTATTTCTGTACAGGTTTAAGCATACAGCGTGGTCAATTTTAGATCCACTGTGTGTTATTATTAGAACAAATGTTTCACTTAAGCTTAATGCATTAGAGATGAAATTCACCATTGATGTAAGAAGTGTACCTGCTGTATGCAGTTTATGCGGTCATTGATCTCTGCCAGTTAAAATTCTCCCAGCCAAAGGTTATTCATTTAAACTCATTGTTGCATGGATGGAGGCTTTTTAAATTTCCATTCTTCTCCAGTCCAATGTTGAGTTTCATAATAAATGCTGGAGTGCTGCCGATAGGCTTTTGACAGGCCCGACAGCGCTGGTCTATTGGCAGTCATTCTAAGGAATCAATGAAGACTATTGCTGAAAACTTAATTTCCACTTAATCATAGTGAATGGGTATTTGCTTATAGAATTTTTACACGTCTATAAAGATATGATATATTTTACTTTTATGTTACATTTTACGATCTAAAATCATTTAGAAATTAATTCAAGCCATAGACATTTGGATTTCTTATTGAAATAAATATTATTTTTAGCGCAGTGTAATGTAACTGGCCATTTTTGTGTATATAATTTTCTTTTCTTTAAAGCAGGTTAAGCATATAAAACGCATATTTTTCTAAAACCTATTATAAATTCCTACACTTCATTCATATACTCCTAAATTTACAAATTATTATTTCTGGAAATCTCTTTTCAAAATGTTTACATACACATTCATGAGGTTCAGTGCACCTGAATGCACTCTGAGCCTCAGTGCCATAAAAAGGTTCTCGAATGAATGGTGAACTTTGTGTCTTGCAGGGAGGCTCAGAACACAAAGTGCCTGTGGTCATTTCAAAGATATTTAAAGATCAAGTCGGTAAGGTGATGACATAGGTGGAGTAATGCATTAATCCATCATCTTATCAAAAGCTTAATACTGTATTTATGATAGTCTGTTTTATTATATATATTGTACCTCATTTCCCAGTTATATACATTATTAACCAGTGACTAATAATAATAAAAAAAACATGTATGTATGTTTTGTACGTTTTGAACTGCATTTTCAATTAAAGTGTACCCGATATGAAATAGCACTAAAGTAGATGCATTTGTAGATGGCTATTTTTCTTATGGCTTTTTACAGTGGTGTCATGCAAAGTAAAAGCTGAAAAACATAAAAAACTAAGCTTTTGCAGTTTGCAACCGTGCAACTTCCAATACAGCATTATATTATTATCGATTGAGCACATATTATCCCTTCAAATAATCCTTCACCATGCCAAGCACATGGAAAATCACTTTTACAGCTTCCCTTCAGATTATATTTTCAGTTACAGATAATTATCGGTGACCTTAAGACTTGAACCCTTCACCACTCACCAAATTTTGAGAGACTTCTATTTTTCACTGTGAATAACTGTATGTTTCAAACAGACTATACATATTGCGCAATTCACAATGTTTGAATCAACCAGTCTACCTGTTTTTTCGTTTCTGACCACCATAGACAGTCTTGTGACGCTTACCTTATATAACATAGTCACACACACACACACACACACTGCTCCGGAAAAAAATTGAGACCACAGCACAATAAAAAAAAAATCTGCATTTTAAATCCTGGTTTAATCCTGGTTCTGCTGGCAGAAGGCTAGACTGACCGGCAGGGTGCTTCCAGGTTCAACGTTTCTAAGACAGCAGTAGCCTACACAAGAACAATGTGAAGCAGGACACACTGGGAATGACCAGAAACCAGCCAGGTAATGGGCGGAAGTGACTTTCTAATGCCAGGGATGACCGTCAGCTTATCCAGCAGTGCCTCATGCACCAGAGGATGACATGACCTTCATAAGGAATGGGAAACATAATGGGAAACATAAGTGGTGTGACATGCACTGCTAGGACAGTTAGTATCAGGCTCCCAGAAGTCCCATAAAACAAGGAAGGAGCCTTTAATTAAAGAAGAACAGAGAAGAACCAGGCTACAGTTTGAAAAAAAAATTAATATTTTACACAGGTGCATAACCATAAATTGAGAAATGAATTAAACAAAAACATTGTGCTATGGTCTCTCAATTTTTTCCAGAGCTGTATGTACACACACATATATATATATATATATATATACACACACACACACACACACACAAACACACATATATAAAAAGTGATTTTGCTGTTTCCTGTAAATGGGTGGCACTAATGCCAGGGCACATGCTAAATGGGTAAATGGAGATGCTAAATTAGTTTGGGTTCTTTGATGCAGCCCTTGCTTTTTGGCACCTTTTATACGGCCATTTCGTAAATTCCACACACCCGTACTCAGAGGTATACACCTGCCCCAGGTATCAATGGATGGTAGTCAGATGTGACCCTTGATTAATAACACAAACCCATTACTATTTCTGAAATGTGTAATTATATCCTATAGATTCCATTAACCTGCTTCCTTTCGACAGCCGATCAGACAGGAATGCTGTTTGTGGGAGACGCGGTGTTACAGGTCAGTGTGTTTGCTTTCTTTCTCCTCTTACGCTCTCTGGGTTACGTGTCCAGCATAGCCGGACAGCTGCGCTGCCAAACAGCATAGCTGCATGGTTTATCAAACACGAGTTACGGCCAGAATCTGGTCTCTTAGACGCCGCTTTATTTGTGACAAAACTACGCTCGGTTTTGAAGAAAACATCATCGCTTACCTACCTGCTGCGAATGCCGGTGGGCCGTCAAAAAACTTCGCCAGTTTCCATGCCAGCGTAGGTGCTGTGCTTTGCCCTGTAAGGCAGTGTACTGTACATTCCACTTTAAGTTAAGCATTCATGTAACTTCAGTGTTCCTCATTTTCTGTAGCAAGAAGGTGTATTAGCAAATTGGGTTGGTGATAATATGCCTTCAGGCTAAATACAGATTAAAATTTTTCAGTGCCTCACAACTTGATTTACTATAGACACAGTGACTTGATTTTTGAATACTGTATTTGTAACTGTATATTATAGTATGTGTATTGTATATTATATTTGTAATATACAGTAATTTTACTTACTTTTCTATTTGAAATGCCAAAGTAATGTGTTTATTCCTGTTAATAAGTTTTGCCATCGCTATAAATACTCTTGAAAATACTTTATTTAAGATGTCATTACATTTAATACTATTTAATTGATTATTCATTTTTGGAGATGTTCGGGTCATTTAGCGTGGTTCAGAAGTGTAGCTGAGTAACTGAGTAATCTCCACAGTAATAATAATTAAATTAACATGGATTCCAACAATTAATATAATATTCTGGTCAGAGCAGGAAAATGAAGCATGACTCCTTTAATCATTAGCCTTTCTGTGACCTTTTCAAATTATTTTCATAATGGGTAGAAAAAACTTACAATTATAATGTTAAATTACATCTCTTTAGATCAATGGCATCAGTGTTGAAAACTCCACACATGAAGAAGTTGTGAGTATTAATAATCTATTGCTGTCCAGCTGTCTAACTAAGGATAATTATTTAATGGTTAAATACAATCAGAAACAGTCTGTCTGAAACAATAGCATATTTGCATTGGAAAAGTATAATAATAATATTATAGTAATAATAAAAAGTTAGACCTGTGAACATCGTCTTTGACCGACTGAGATGAGCTACCACCTATTTACTGCTGTGGCAGGTGCATCTTTTGCGCAATGCCGGAGATGAAGTCACAATCACCGTTCAGTACTTCAGGGATGCGCCATCATTTCTAAAGCTTCCACTAGGTAAGACTAGGATCTGATGCCCTGGAATGAGTTTACAACCCCGCTAACAATTTTTTGTTCAGGAATGTTTATGGAATTTTACGATGAAGGTATGGAAATGTGTCCAGTGTTCCTGATGTTCCCAAAATGTTATCCCACTACTACAACTACAACTAAGTCTATAATACAAAAACAAGCGAAGGGCATGGTGAAGCAGTGGGTAACACTGTCGCTCTATACCTCAAATGTCATGGGTACAGGCCTGGCTCGTGTATACGCATACAACACTTTTATTCAATAATATTTTATTATAAAACAATATTTCTCAATACTAATTAAAAGGATTTCAAGTAACGCTTTCATCAAGCTTACACCGACAGAGTCTTTGTTAAAATGTTAAACTTGGAAATAATGTTCCATCAATGGTACCGTAAGAAAGGAGAAGACCTTCACCTAAAGTTCTGGGAACGTCCCCTGTTAGTTGCGAGTGCTCTGTCTCAGAGTAGCTCTAAAAATAGTAGATTCCTCTGTTCTGAGCTTCTGGTTTTATTTTATTCAGTCTCCTCAATCTTATAGGTAATTCCATGTTGATATTCCATATTCTATATTTCATAAGCTGCTATCCCACTTGGGGCTGTGATAGCTTGGAGCCTATCCCAGGAATGACAGGGCGGGGGGCACTCTGGACCCCGTCCATTACAGGGCACCCACCCCCACACGTGTGACAGTAATATACCTAAGTGCATGTGTTTTGGTCTGTGAGAGGAAACCTGCACAAAATTACTCAAACATGCGCTCAGAGTCTGAGGTAGGATTCAAATCCCCACCCCAGGAAGTATGAGTCCACAATGCAGGGGCGTAGATTTAGGGTGGACGGAGGGGACGTGTCCCCACCAATATCCTCCGACCATTGAAATGTCCCCA
>JAODKM010000025.1:17812144-17824040 GCA_026780845.1 Petrocephalus sullivani
TTGGCTGGAGGCTTCACACCTGGCTGAGAGGTAAAGGAAAGCTGGAAAATCAGCAGGACTCGGCCCTTGAGGACCGTGATTTGAATAGCTCTGATCTATTATATAGAAACACAGATTTTAATTACATCCTTCTGGAATTTTGAATACCAATCCTTGTTTTTGGATCTGCTTTTTCATGTATGTTTGGTTTCTGGTTTTCTCTAGTCTTTGTTGTGTGATATGGATTTGTATGTTTGCGGGGAGGGGATATCAGAAATTAAGGAGTTTGGTGGCACAAGAAGTTGCTTTGTCGGTGTCCCATCAGAGGGTACCGTCCTGGGTGATTGGCTGTCTCTTTCCCCTACCCTTCCTGCCTGTGTTTGGTCTATGGATCTGGGTGACAATGTCGATTTGTTGCACTTGGATATTGGATTCTTTCCCCATCCAGTCATTGCAAAAACAAAAAATTTACATCGCAAGTAACGTTTTGATGGCAGCCAGCGTTTGTACAATTTGTTGCTCCTATTATTCATGTGATTTACAATGTATAATGTCTTAGCTGTCATTTGATACATACAGTGGAAATAATATAAATCAATAACATCAGCAGCGTTTACTATATTTACAGGGTGCATGCAGTGCATATGCAAGAAGTGTCATCGGTTCGATTAAACAGCTTTGGGGGTTGGGGTGACTAAGCGGAAATTATGCCATTAGCAATGTAGAGCGCTTCCGATGTAGAAATCACTTCAAGAATTTACGTCACGAAATAAATACTGAGTTTGATTCAGTTGATTCTACGTTGGCAATTTGTTCTTAGGATGTAAAAGTAAGCAAAACAGATGTGACTGCTGTTTTTTGAATTGCGGCGTACTCTACTTTTGCTCGCATGTCGTAAATTTGATTTCTGCTGAAGCAAGCAAAATAAGGCAATGTGCTTGTTTTAGTAGTTTTACAACCAAGTGCACCTTTTAATTTGAGATGACAGGGGAAGGAGATGATCCAGACCAATGCCATGTAAGAACTTGTATGTGATGTTGCCTTGAAAAAATGTGATACCTTGGAGGGATAACGTTTAGTAATAGCATCTAATAAAGGTTTTTAAAACATGGAGATTACTTCAGGTCTGGACTGCCTATGACTAATCAGAGTAAACTGATCCAGATGAGTCTTAGAATGGACTGTATTGATGCTGGAATACAAGTTGGAATACGAGCTGGAATGCAACTTGCTGTTTAGAATGACTACATAAAGGCTTCTCAGGCAGCATCTCCCTGGTGCTGATGTAGGTCAGTTAATGGACGACATCTGGGCTGATGGAGAAATGACAAGCAAAAGCATTGACGAATGACATCTGCTACTCCTAAAATAGTCATTTCAGCTAGAAAACAGGAGAGGATGAGTTTGAATTGAGGAGAATGGACCAAAGTGGAGTGGTGTGAATTGATAAGTGCTACACAGGTACAATTCATGTCATGCTTTCAGCAGCCTTGGTCTAATAGTTATATCTCAAATATTAGCTGATATACCGTACAGAACACAGAATTGCAAGAAACATTATTTTATTATTAGACATTTATGGGTGAGTTTAATTTGCTCAGACATGATGTGGATGTTGTGCTCTGCACTATGAATGTCACCGGTTACTTAAGCAATTCATATGATGATTTTTCTGTCCTTTAATTAAGCACAATATCAATTTATTCTCGGACTATTCTTATACGTAGAATTCACATATTTTAAAGGCAGAACACCCGGCTACTTTCTAAGGTAAGGCAGTGCTTTCATCTCAAGCCCTACAAGAGAAATCCTAATTGATTCATTCACATGATCCAAATCCCCCATCAGCTGAAGTACAGAAGCAGTAAATGACCCAAGGACAACACTGCTACCTCATATTTGTCTGGTAACTTACCTGGGTGAAAACAGACACCTTGTCTCTCATATCAATTCTGACATGTGGACAATATTTTATTCCTTGTCATCTCAGCCTTTGTCTGGCACAGTGTGACCTTGGTGTCAAATCAAGTTTAATTACTGAGTGCCAGTCTGCATACTTATTGCACAGGGAGAAAAAAAGCTCCAGATTAAAGTTCCAGTCCTGTCAGATCATCGCAATATAAAATATCCCACCATGTCATGCTCCTATTATTCCTTTGTGCAATAATGAAAAGCCATGATATTTGTGCTATGGGTGTATTTTCAGGATAATAATTTGACTGTGAATGGTATTTTTTTTTTGAGAAAAGTTAGTAATGTTTGTCTAGGGTGGCTTAGTGGATAGACACCCACAGTAGGGGGTGTGAATACCGCCTAGGATTCTGTGCTTGAGTTTATTTGTGGATCCGAAAATATGCCTTTAGGTGAAATGGTGCCTTTGAGTTGCTCTTAAGGCGTGTGCCCTGTCATGAAATGGCATCTTACACGCTAGACTAACCCTGTTACCCTGTACTGGATAACAGATTATATAACTGCATGCCACTGTAACTGCATTTGTATTTATATAATTAGTTATATGATATAATGAATTTAATCTAATGACATTTAGGAACAATTTAATGTAGTGAGACAAACTTATTATATTAATGTAATTGAACAGTTTACAAGAATGCATTAGGAAAGACTAAGACAGTTATACAGTAGCATAGGCCTCCTGTTCCTGCAATCCCTTCTGCAAAGTTTAGATTTTAAAAGTTAGAATGTTACATTTCCTTTGAAAAGAAAAAAAGATTCCTGGAAGAGTGATGTTTTAGTGCTTCTCAGAGAACCATCCTGAGCCCCTAATACCATACTTAAACTTGAAATATATTGTCTAGAGTTATATCCAGCTGTCTTGAAAGATACGCAAAGACATTTCTTCTTTATCTGACGTGAAAAAAAGAGCACTTAAGAAAGAAAAGCCCTCTGTCTTTCATTTAAATGCTCCAGTTGGTAACTATTCATTCAGGGTCTGAAATGGCTTTTTTTTTTAAAGAAAATCTCATCATTTTCGAGCTGAGTTCCCTGACAAATGCTGATGAGCACTTAGATCATGTCAGCGACGCGGTGTACATCATGTAGTGTGTGACCCTTGGAGTTTGCCTAGTGTAGAGCCTGTAAAGGCAGAGCATTTGGGCAACAAGTCTGCTTAATCTCTATATTCTGTTTTCCACAAACATGAGTCAAAAGAAAGGACTTGTGTTTACTAAATTTTCGCTATTGATATTATTCATTTAGGCTTCACGCTAAAGTAATGGTAATAAATGTTTCATGCTGGAAGAGGGTAAGTATGAGAGCCCCCCGGAGTCCTGGGACCCCCCTGGAGTCCCGAGAATTGTTCCTGAGTAAAGGAAGCCTCTTTCACCCCCAGAGAAGCACTTTTTCGTTTATGGTTCATTATTTATCCCATTTACTCTGTGGAGCTTATGTGTGGGTGTTTATTTTGTGTACTTCATTAACAAAAGTACCTTTTGTTTCTATCTAAGTCCGATTTGTCCCTTATAGAATTGCTCAAATTCTAGGACACTGCTGGTCAAACGTAAAATTAATACATGTTGAAATTTCTCAAGAATAGTGTTTTTCAGTGAATGCTGCAGTGCGTTGTGGCCCAGTTTATTCTTCTTAGACTTTGAAAAAGGTGGTTGAGAAAACCTAGAAGGGATGCAAATCACGGCGAAGCATCTGAATGTGTGACTAAGCTTCATCACCGCCACCACGGTTGGGCTTAATTTTTAGTAGTGTGTTAAATGAGGAAAATGAAGCAGTCTGTTAAAAAAAAAAGAACAATACAGGGAAATAACATTTTGGGATAAAATCCGGGCTTTTAACTCTTGACATAGCCGTGAAGCGTGTGCCGCCGAAATCTGGCTGGCTGATTTCATCAAAGCGCTCATTTATCAGTGTTAGCACCTGATTTATTCTGTGCAGGTTCCATCCTCACCTCCGTCACCCTCAGCTAATGAACCAAAGTACAAGAAGTGTTGGGTGGATGCCGTGTCCCTCCCCCTGTTGATGGGCCGCGTCTCCAGGTGTAGAGCTGGAACCGACAAATTAAGGTAGATAATCCGGCGTGATGCTGTTTACCTTCAAGACAGAGACACTTTCATAGCTGCCTGTTGGTTTTGTGGGAAAGATTCTTAATGGGCAAGAAGATGTTAAGCCCACTACCTATGCACAGACATGTACTGTCCTAAAAGGTGACTGACCCTGCGTCCACACAGGGGAGGTATTATGGAAATGAAACGTTATAATGGCTGTTGCACTTTAAAGGAGTCTGCTTGTAGAGAACTTTTAAATGTCATTCTGTCTGTCCATCCATCTGCCTGCGTCTGTCTACGCGGCTACAATACAGACCTGAATGATTTGGAAATCGATGTATGTTTTAGTTTGCGTATAGGCCTAGGGGTAAGTACAGAAGGATATCGCCGTGTAACGAATTGTCCAGGTAGTCTATTTGTTACTTTGTTTTTGTTATCAGGTTATAGACCACATACTTTATATCACGTGGTTTCATTTAGTGAACGTTCCACTGGAATATATCAAATGGAGGGTTCTATTCACTCACAATGCAGGCAGCTTTCTGCACTTTTGTTCAGACTGGCTCATTAGCAGGTACTATTCCATATGACTGATGATGAGACGGAACAAGAAGTGTAGGCTCATTTATTACCGTATTCACAAGAAGTAACATCTAGATATTTTTTGGTACTGGTCTGGGCTACAGTGACTGGATGTGGATTTTCCATAAAAAGACATATTAAATGCAGTATGACATATGAAATAAACTGATCATATCGGCTATAACAAACAACAAATAGTAGCTAATGAACATCAAATAAAAAGCTTTAATATAGCCTCCTTAGCTGTATTATGGATGGATGGGTTTGCCTTAATTTATGATTGTTTCTGATAGATAAAAATGTAAATACCAGCCTTCCATCCATCCATCCATACATCCATTTTCTGTAGCCACTTGCCCTCTACAGGGTCCCGGGGGGGGGGGTCAGTGCCTTTCTTAGAGATCACCGCACCTCTCTTATTTGTGAAAAACATATTTACTTTGAATTAGTAAAACTTACGATTGACTTCCATTCCATGCCATTTAAAACTGTTTTCATAAAATGAGGGTCCGGTAAAAACATGATCTTCAAATAACAAATAACAATACCACAACAAATAAACTGATAAATAAACACAAATACAATCACATTTTATTCCACAATAAATTAAGATGACATAAGTGCTTTATATTTACATTAAAGTTATGGGTTATTATGAACCAGTAAAGATGGGTTAAAGACCAGAATATATAGTGAGCATCTTCTGATACTCCATCTTATTTCAAAAGTAGCGGTTCAGGCCTGTAATGAAGCCTAACTGATTAGGCCTCGCCAGGCAGATTTATGATGCCGAAACAATAGGATTGTGAAAACGAAGTGTTATTTTCTTATCTCATTCCTACCCTTGATGGATTCTTTAAAAACAACCTTGAAGGATTGGGTTTCCTGGCTCTCATTTGTTTTAGAAGAACGACTCTCATAAGGACGTCCCGCATGGGAAGAAAGTGTAAATTACGCAGATGAAAGTTGCTACTATGAATCAGTCACTTAGCTTATGGATGCTAATAACAAATTCCCCTTGCCACGGGCTTCTGCTGCATCGCTGTACGTGTGACTCGTGAAAAGGCCAGCCTTATCCATCAACATGCGAAAATGAATACAGGATGTGTCTAATTCATTTTATAGACTCCTGAAAGTTTGCCAGCGTGAGAAATTTGACAGAAAACCAATTATAATATGGCAGACAGCAAGAAAATCACTGTGCGACATTATAATAAATTGTTTATTAAAAGTATATACTTCTAAGCGATAATCAGCCGTAAATGTAAATATGCTTTAATGGCCACAAGACATGGCAGAATATGTGTGCCGTATTTAGCAATCCTTGTATAATCAATCAGTGTAATAGTAATTACGTAAAAGGAAGGCCCTTGCGGATATTCTACAATTATGACTAACTTTTTTTCCCCGTTTGTTGCAGGTCCAACTGCTTTGAAGTTCTTGCCTTAAACGGGGAACGGTCCAGTGTTCTGCAGTTTTGCACAGCCTCAGAAAGCACGGACTGGATTCAGTCAATATCGAATAACATCAACAACTTAACTCTTGAAAATGTGAGTGCACGTAAATATCATCTCAAATACTGAAGGCATTCATGCAAGTTTAAGATTTAGCAATACAGATTACCAATCTTAAGATGTTTGTATATTTTAATAACAGTTTTATACTACATACTACACAATACTTACACATTTATATACGACACATTCTGGAGCATCTCATATCTTTTCTAATTTTGTTGAGTCTGCTGTTGATAATAAGTTGCCTGCTTGTGTCTGCTTTAAAATCGAGGTGAAATGTACCATATAGCTCTAAGTAATCAGAAGCCTTTCTGAGGAATGAAATTCAGTCACTTACAAATTGGTAGTATTCCCTGCTGGTTCGCTGTTCACGCGTTCAGCATGGTAATGCACGACGCGCTGGCGACAAAGGCAGGTGCTATCATTTCATGCATCGCAGATTAATGTTTTTACATATTTTTAAAAAAAGAGAGAAATAAGATGAAATGGCACCGATCCTTGAACGTATTTCCATTACTGCTATTTACAATTAAAATATGGAGGCTGAAAATGAGCAGGATTGTAACAGTACTCTAATGCATTTTTGGAGAATTTTTTTTATCATTTCCTTAATGAAAACATAGCTAAAACAATTTCTGTAGATTTTTTCTGTAATCTTGGGAAATGAGTTTGATGCATGCTTTGGAATTAAGATTAAGAAGTCCAAAGTGCAGAATGACATTAATGTCATGGTGAAATGCATTGCCTTGCATAATCGCAATGCAGTACCTTGGGCACTGGTAATTATAAGTTGCATATTGCATTCCGTAAAAATAAATAAATAAATAAATAAATAAATAAATAAATAAATAAAAGAGGCCTGCAGAAGGGTTACTCTTTATGGGTTACATTTTATGTATTGTACAGTACGTATGACTTTATTAAAGATACAAACATGAACTTACGCACAGATGTTTTTTTAGAAGCCTACAGTAATTATATTACTTGCTTTACTTAATTACAGGTTCTGATTGCTAAATGTTCAATTAAGTCGTTATATGTCAGCCCTGGAAACTGGGATCATGATGACCTAAAACCTAAAAATAGAAAACATTTGGTTTGCATTCAGATTGCAAGCATAATTTTATGCTGTTTTTAGACCTCCATGCAACTGTGAAGATTAGTGCTTTAACAGGAGACTTCCTGTAGTTCTACAGTATCTACTTACAGTGCAATCAGGCATGGATGTGTTATCATTGTTATCTCCGAGAGGGTTTGTAAAATACAGTGGTAACACACATTGAAATGGGTAGTAAACATGGCGTAACATACACTGCAGCTCTGTGAAGGCACACATTCTCCTGCCTTGATATTGTATTCCACCACTTTAGAAGGGTTCAGCTGAAGTGTCAGCTGGTGAAAATATTTTCAATGAGATGTAAATTTCTAAGACACGTTACTGAGGAAAATACTATAAGACTATAATTTAAGGAAAATGTTATAATTCTGCTTCTATTCATTTGTTATACAGATGAAAACGATTAACAAATGTTTTGCACCTGATGAACAGGTATGTAATTTACACATACATATGAGAGCATATTTAAAAGCAGCATATATACAGGTCACCGTATACCATAGCTAGCTGGATCACTAGTTTGTAAAGAAAATGTGTTTCATACATGAAGTATAAATTCTTAAAAAAAATTTGACTGCTTAGCAGAGCAAATGTAGAACTATTGTATAGCTATTTTTGATATAGAATCTCAATGATTATACAGTGCATACACAGTTTCTGCAATTTCTTGTGAAATATGGAGAAAAGGTCTTCTTAAACTCCTTGATTTCGAGTAGGATTTTCTCTTCATCCTTTGAAGATGTTTTGTTTCAGATCATCCACATGGGATGGGTGTGTGACCACCTACAGGCCAGTGACTCCTCTCCACCCCAAAGCTTCAAGTTTCTTGCATTAAAAGGCTCCTCTCTCTACATCTTCAGGATGCCCCCAGTAAGATCAGTGCCATGTATAATGCAAATTAAATGCTTAGAATAGTTTAGCTTCTACCAGTGTTTATTGATTCCATTGACATCATTGATTGCAAATTTTTAATATTTTTAGAAAAACACACAGTTTAAGGCTTTTTAAAATTCATATTCAAAGGAATTACGAGAGGTCATAACCTTGAATCAAATATTCATTCTATTTAAGGTAACTGAATGCTTTGAAAATCATAAATATTGTTGAAAATACTGAACTAAAGTGTATGACTCATATTTCCCATGTCATCTACACACCCATCAGCTGTACAGTGCCAGCACGCAGTACTAGGAAGGTCGAGATGCCATAAGCTTCTCATTCACAGTCAGTAAGCAGTAGAACCAGCATATGAAAGTTATTTTTGTGGTCAGTTTCTTTGTACATCTGGATTGTGTCATTTTCTCTTTAACAAACGTTTTTGGGCCAGGTGAAGATCGTTGGTGGACAGTGACCTTCAGGATCTTGGTCATTTTCTGGACCTTAAGCTGCAGCTTTGGCTCTGCACTTTGAGTGTTTCTTTTCTGCTGAGAAGTACATTTTCATCCCAGGGTTAGATCTTCTCAAATCTGACCCAGGCTTTCCTGGAAGATTAGCCCCTGTGTATCTCTATCCTATATTATATCCTCTATATATATATATATATAGTTTTCCTCAGTTCTCCCAAGGTTCCCAAAGGCAGCAGAGTTTCCTACTTTGGATAGGTGCTACACAACACATTGCACATGTTCCACTACTGTAAATTGCTTGCATTTCAGTATATTCTATGTCCAGGATACCATGTGAGAGCTTTCAGGATTGTCTTCTAGTGCCAAGTGACAATACCACATATATCAATATATACTAAACATATCAATGCAATCGTTGACGTTTGTGTGTTCGTGTATATTAAATTCTCTCTCTATATATAGACCATTATTATTTCTGTCGTAGGTCAGCACGTTGGAGTGGGGCCAAGCCGAGGCAATTCATAACCTCTGTGAAGTTCTTTTTAAGACTCACAAGGTAACAGTTTGCCTGTTAAAGTCAATAAAAGCATAATGCATAACAATGCTTTAGGGTTTGGCATTAGTCTGCTGGGACACACATTCCAACAACCATATTGTCAGATGAGAAGAATGTTCACCTGTGAGAGGGAAGCTGGAATTCACTTCTACACTGTGGTAAAAAAAGTCTATACCCGATTGCAGTATGCATTACGTAACACGCCCAACATGACCTGTTTTGAAGGTACACATTTCCTCTTTTGAATAGTGATAATTATGGTGGCAGTGAGTTACGTATGTACAATTTAGTTTTGAGATCCGGTGTAGGAAGTTGTCTACTTTTTTGATGAGCTTCTAACATAAATTCGAAAAAGCAAACTTATTGAAAAGAGACTTTTGTTGTCTTGGAAAACATCTCACATAAGGGTAAAGCCAATATGTAAAACCCTGATAGTGATAATCCTTGGTCAGCTTGGCCAGTTATGTGTCGTGTGTAAAGTCAAGCTTGGTGATGGACAGAACTTTGCCACAGAGATGCAACAACGAAGCGAACATTGTTCTGTTAAAGCCACGCTGAATACTTAGATCGATGTGAGATGTTCTGATGGAGATGACACAGCAAACGCTTAACGCAGTTAAGATGTTTACAGTGAAAACATTCTGATGTGTATGTCCTTGTGGACAATAACGTCTGAAATAGAGATTCCTTGTTGACACTGATTGTAGCTGCGAAGTCCGTGCCGTCTACCCCCGGCACTGATGGACGACGCTCTTTTTCTTTAATGCTTTTGTGCTATAGGCCCTGGTGTATTTATGAGAAGGAACAAAGACAGGAAGCATATGACCTACTGATTGTTTGCTACCAGTAAATAGTTTGAAGCTCTCCCAGAGCATTTCCCTCAGTATTATACTACAGGACGTTATCGAGAAGAGTTCCCCAATGGCCCATGAAGGTCCCACAGGCTGGGTATCTTGCTGGGGTGGAGGACAAACTGTAGTGGTGTAGTTTTCTCACCAAATAAATTATTAGTGAAAGTGCAGGAACATTCTCCCCAGTGAGAATAAAGAGATCCGTATTGACTTTAAGAATACAAGTACAATTCTGGCCCGTTTTTATTGCTGAAGATATGTGGGTGTCTTGTTTAATTTAGATGATGTGTGTGCCTGACTGCAAGGCACCAGTGTAAGGGCTCGGGATGGGAAACTCAGCCAGTGTCTAAAGAATGCAGACATTTAAAACTGTTCCAACTCTCTTTAAAAAGGCGATTAATTGTCATTGTTGACAGAAGTGTGTCCTCTACATTTAACCCATGTGTGACGTTGTGACACAGCAGTGGGCAGCTAATTCAGTGCCTAGTGCTTGGGGGTGGTACCTTGCTCAGGGTACCTCATTTGCGGGTCGGACCCGGTGCCCTTTCGATTACACGGTTGCTTCTCTAAGCATCACACTTCCACTGCCTGCTGCTCGCGTCCAGCACCCTTTTTAGACAGTGGACTTTGAGACATTTGAAACTGCAGGTAATTTGTGACAGATTCACACATATAGTAAATAAATAAATAGACGCACATTTACTTACTTTTATGGCCACACGCTGAATAGTAAATATGGAGTTCCTCCCAGCAGGATGTCATTGTGAGGAATGATGGTTTGAATTTTCTGCTAAGCAGAATATTAAATTATACGCTGCTCCGTTTATCCCTTTGTTGGTCCACAGCTCTGGATTGCAGAGGACTGTTGGATCCAGTCAAAGCTTCAGCTGAGTCACCAGCAGGAGTGTCATCCGCAGGACAGTAAGCCGTACGGCTTCAGTGTCCTGTTGGGGCACGGCCAGAGTCATTCCTTAAGTGTTGAGCTGGGCAGTGATCTCACCACGTGGGAGAAATCCTTCCAAAGAGCTGTATTCATGGAAGTACAGAGAACAAGGGTACGTACAAATTTACTTTGTCTATACACACGAGTTATGTGATTGCAGAAGAATTTAACGTATATCATTTACTAGGTTACCAACCTTTTGACGTTGGCAGACGAGTCAGCATCATAAAAAAAGGAGGGGGTGGTTGCCATTTTCGGGTTAACGTGCATCTATAAGGGGTCATAAAAAATGGAAAATGTATATTTTTGAAAAATGTTGTTCCGCAACCCATTGGAATTCTGGACACAGACTGAAACCGGGAACACCTACCATATTCAATTTAAAATGAGGGTGATTCATTGTCATTGACGCACCACAGCACACATGGCGCAACAAATGAAATGTGTCCTCTGCATGTAACCCATGTGACGTCGTGACACAGCAGGGGGCAGCTACCTGAGCGCCCGCGGAGCAGTGCTCGGGGACGCTACCTTGCTCAGGGTCCCTCAGCGGCACTTACACGGTCACATCCCTAACCACTACACCACCTGCCTGCCCCCATATATGCAGTATATTCTTTATTATTTCTTATTTATATGGGTATATGTATACTAATGGAGAGTTTTAAAGGATACTGATGCATGCTGCATGTAAATGTCATTTTCATTTATTTGCTTGGTCGTTATATTTGCTTCATTCTGGACCAAAACACCACTAATTAAAATCTATTCAGATACTGTACACTATGGCAACAGTAAACAATTCTTAATTTTGTTAGCGTTTTAGTATTCTGGTTCAGGAATCGGGCAGATGCCTGTATTTGTTTTCCGATTCCGCGCAGCGTAAAGAATAGCGGTAAACGGTGCGGTCCAGACATGCCGCCCGCGGCGTACGACGGCGACGTCCGTTTGTGCGGGAGCTGAGAGCACAGGATGAAATTCTGATCTTA
>JAODKM010000025.1:17834894-17856076 GCA_026780845.1 Petrocephalus sullivani
GGATAAAAACAGTAGGTCTCACTTCATCTGATATTTGTTGTGCACAACCATCTGCATATTTCATGAACATTATAAAATGAAATCATGTTTTGGAGACAAAAAAGTAAACATTTTCAGATTTTTTAATTTTTTAATAATGTTGGCCCCACCTGTATATACACAGATACACTAAGTGCAGATGCCGGTTACCAGCAAAGGTAAAGAGCACATGGAAAGCTGATGTCTACTTAATGATTTGTTGCGCTTGGTAGTGAAAAAATTGGTTTCCTCTACAGAATTTAGCTTCTTGCAAGTATCTCTTTTACATCCCTTAGATATAAACAATATAAGCAAATAATATAAATAATTAGCCTCACCTCATCTATTGGCAATTTCTTTCTTAACCGCTCCACCTTCTTGGGATTCTCACACCTTGTCACAACTTTTCAGCTCGGTTAATGCATGAATCACTCTGCAGGCACAAATCCTTGGTCACTCTTCCCCGCAAGCTGCAGAAACCATATTCAGTGCAACTTTAAGTGACTAAAGCCCATGCATCCTCCAAGGTAAGAGCTGTCAATTCCTTTCTACATTATTTATCAAGCAGTTCAGCCACACACCACAAACATCTGACCATAGAATTTTCAATGTACTGCTGAGCATTTATGACAGTCAGTAGTCTGCTTAAGGTGATCACATTGTCTGTCACACTTAACACACCAATATGGACAAGGTCAAAATGGTGGCTTTACACAGGGGAGGGTTACCCAGTTTTGGGACAGATATTTTTTTTAAAGAACAGGCTAGTTCTGATGAAACAAGAATTACAAAGCAAATGCATGTTTTTTTTAGATATTAAATCAGGAGAATAGAAGAAAAACTACCAAGTACCCATGCTTAGACCATAATCTTCTGCTTAAGTGCATTCGAAGAATATGGATGATAATGAAAAAAAGCCCCCAGATTCACCAGCGGTTTTACATCACAGATGGATCATGACGGGTATCCTAGACCCTGACGCACTCTTCTTGCACATCCACTTCAAGCTGCAGCCATCTACATCAGAAGTACGTGCTCCTTAGACCAGCTTGCGCAAATATCGCCAGTGACGTCAATACACTTCTAACCTCTTAAAACATTCCTACTCATTTTCTTGTGTTGGTTATTGATGCTCTTTACAACATAAATCTGCTTATTTGAAGCACACTGTCCCAGGTATACACTGTATTCGATACTTTTAGCTAGATGTTTTTACGAATGATTAGCTTGGCTCAATTTTAACATAATTAGGAATTATGATGGTTTACCTCAATTGCATTGCTTATGTAGATGCTATTGTATGGAGAGTTTATAGAAATAGCTATAATTATTAAGATTAACAATAGAAAGGCCACCTGTTGAATTCATCCATCCTTTCATCATCGACCCATCCATCCATCTATCCATCCATATTCCCATGCTTTTTCTGGTCAGAGACAGGGCATCCTATGGCCTGTCCCATGTAGCACTGGGCACAACACTAGGGTACAGCCTGGATGGGATGCCAGTCTCCACTGAAGCTTGAACCCCAAACCTGCCAAAGTAGTAGCTAGTCAGTAAATACAGCCATATAAATTAACCATGCTCTTTAAAGTGGAGGTAGTTTCAGGGTTCTCGTAACTAAAGGTTGTCCAGCATCATCTCTTCAAGATAACTCAAGGTGGCAGAGAGAGGGGTAGGGACTGGAGGGCTGGATCCTTAATCTAGAGCTTTGTTCCTTTGTTAAGGAAGCACTTAAAGAGTGCTGTGATTATCAGCAGGAGGCCTCAGTTTGTATCCCAGGGTCAGAAGAGGAATTTTATCATTGGGCCCTTGAACAAAACCCTCAATTGCTCCAGAGGCTGTTTGACCCAGGTATGTTTTTTCTTTTTAAATGTACGTCGCTTTGGATAAAAGTGTCTGCTCAATGAATAAAAATGTGATGTTGTACAATTAACTTAAATCATTTTAATTAACAGAAACCTAAAAGCCTAAAAACAAAATTATTTCGGAAAGCTGTATACCTTTGCTGTAAGGGCATGTGAGTGCAAACACCAGGACATAAAGTCAGCACAGGGAATCACAGTGCAGAGCGGGAGAGAAGGAAGCCCAGGAACCATTTAAAATACGGGTTTAAGTGCACTCTGTCAAAAGCACAGGGGCACTCAGGGCAGATCTGCAAGCACCTCAGAGAGAAAATCTCTCCGGTGAGCAGGCTTACTGCTGCAGAGGCACTCTGGCATTGTGAGCAAAGTCATCTAATGGTGAGAAATCCCATGTGATGATTTTACATTTGGTACGGAGGACTTATTGTGACGAATCCAAAGTGGAGAATTTCTTCTGCTGAGTGAGAAGTGGTTTTCAAAATATTTATATATGTGAGCTGTTCAACTGTGATTCTATGTTGTATTTTAAACTGGAAACTAGATCCGATGTTTTTAGTTGTCAGTGTTTTTTCTTGAGGTTTGCTGCAGTGATGTTACACACCATGTAAGAGGGTGCAAATATGTCTGCTGTGCTTTAATATTTTATTTTATATTTTTAGAAAGCAGTTATGCCCAGTTATTTCAGATTTATTGCATCAATCCTGCTCTCTAGCATTCTCCTCACATTTTTACAAATGGATGAAGAGGGAAATGCCAAAAGTAAGATTTCTCTATCTTTTATAATTCCTGCTATTCCTAGTGGACACAGCTGATATAGCTGTTCATCCATGTGGAAAACAAATTTAACCAAGCATCAAAAATCTCAGTTTATACTATGCAATTATTTGTAACGTTGTACTTTCACTACTTGTTTAATTGAAATCATTGGTAGATCATTACTTGATTTTTAAAAAAGTATTAAATGCAGACTATAGCAACTGACGATAACTTGTTGGCTGGTTTTGCCTATGGTTCTGCTATAATTAGGGTATATAGCACAGGATATAATGCCAGATTTATTACTGAGAGACATTACTGAGAGCATTTTTTTTATCGTCAAAATATACAATGAAGTAAGATACAAAAACCAAACTAAACCGTATCCTATGATCATATGATGGTCCATATGCTACATTCATGACCCCCAGAAGAGATTAAAATGACCAGAGAGTCGTCCAAGACCATTCCAAGTCTTCAAAACGACCCCGTATCTTCCCCTTACCCTCTGAACAGGTAAACAGTAGCTAATCATTTAATTTGTCCTTCTTCATCGCTTCATCGGTGATGGGTGTCCTTAATACATGTTACCTTACTAAATTTGCCTATTTTCAAAGTGACAGAGAGGGTACTCTCCAGTCCTCCATGCACATGTTTGCGCTGCTCCGTCAGGCCGGGCCTGAAACCCAAGACATTTTGAGATCAGCTGAAGCTCAGGAGCAAGCTCTGCGTACATTAAAGGCGAAGGCCGCCGCGCGAGTGAAGAAGGCCCTGGAATCGACAGGTAAATGCCCTTCTGTCGGGCGGCGTGCGCTCGAGATTATGGCACCGAGGCGAGACAGAGCACCAGGGAGGATGCGTCTGCAACAGCTTCACAAGGCAGCACGTTACATTAAGACTGCCTTTTGGCACTTATACACGCCAGGAACCCATTCATAAGAAGAAAATAGCTATAACTTGTTCATAATTGTCTATTAATTATTTACAAAGTGCTACAACCTAATTAACCTGGTTGTAAACCATTCAGAAACCCTTGATAAGAGTCTTAGTCTTATTGTTAAATGATAGCATTCATAGCACCTACACAATGAAATGGTGAACAATCAGTAATTATTAAAGGATTTCTAAATACACTTTGATGGGACAGCATAGGTTCAATACACTGTATTGAAAATGTAAATATGAGAAATGCATCTATCCATCCATCCATCCATCTAAAGCTTATCCATTACATGGTCATAAAGGGGCCTGGAACCTATTCCAGGCAGCATGGGATGCACCCTGGATGGGACGCCAGCTTTTCCCAGGGCACATACATACATTTGTATACTTATTAGAAATTCTACCAGGTTAATGTATGAATTGCGTTGAATCATTACATTTGGTAATGTACTGTATACAAGGTTGGGTACATTTTTGGAAAGGACAAGAGAGAACGCTGTGGATTATACATACATGACTTGTATCATTAAGTGAAGGTTGACAATTTATAATTCTTGACAGTTCATTAGGCCTAAGAAAAAGAAAAAGGTCTTGATCCCTGCAATGTTTCAGATAACATTAAGCTCCATGCTGTCCCCTAAGCTAATCGAAAAAGCACAGAAAGGACAGGATGTAGAGAATGTTAACTTGTGGCTGGTTTGTTATGCTTGATGCTGTAGAAAGATATTAGCTTTAAAGATGACTTATGTGGCTGCAGTGATATACTTTTGATGCTATTTTTATCTATTTCCAAACTCAGAAATCAGATAAATTCATACTCAGGACATATTGTATGGTGAGTGATAAAGCTAACCAAAGATTACAAACACATGTGATATCCATCCATCCATCCATGGACTACACCCCCTTATCCTGTGCAGGGTTGTGGGGGGTCTTGAGCCTATCCCAGAGGCTATGGGTGCACACATTAAATATGTAGGACTAAAACAATTTAAACATTGACTTTTAAATACAATTTAACATTCTCACCCTCACAAAGAGGGATTTGAGAATTTAACAGATGGTCAGATTACGTAAAATGATATGATCTGTAATTACATGCAATGAGATGCCCTCAAGTTTGAACTATATGCAGCTGGCAGCTTTATTTATGGGGATTTTGTGGACGCATTTCAGTCGCCTGCTGATAGGAAGGTACACGCAGGGCGGCCAGCTCTGTTCAGCGACAGAAAATCAAAGAACTCTGCATCATTCCTATTGCAGCTTCAGGCACATCTACAGTCTGCACTGTAACTTTGCTTTGCATTTACTTACCCTCCAGTCTGCCGCAAGCTGTTTGTTTCGGTTTCGGTACAAGATCAATATTAACAGAAGATAAAATTAGATAAATGAGATGGCCCACTGGAAGTAATCATGGAGGAGCCATACGGAGGATCACAGCTAAAGCTGATTTCTTAGACTTGTCATTTAGCGATGGGAAGCAGGGAAAAGAAACAGAATTACAAGAAGATCTCCAGAAGAGGAAAAAAAAATTGCTAAAAATCTTGACATTACTTGCCCCCGTTGCTGTCCGGGATAGGCCCCGGGCCCCCCACAACCCTGGATAGGATAAGCGGTTACAGAAAATGGATGGATGGATCTGACCTGTGATGGACTGGCATCCTCTGCAAGGTGCAGCACGGCCTTGAGAGCCAGGAGGAGGCTCTCAGATAATAACAGAACAGACAGATGATAAGCCAACACTGGGGGGAAAACGTGGCTTTGAAAAGATGTGTGATATTCTAAGTGACTTACAAAGCTGAACTTGTTTTGTTTTTCTTTTGTATTTTTACTTTAAACACTGTCCCAAGACGGTCCTACTTTAGAGGAAATTGAGGCAGCTGCCCAGCTGTCCGGTTGTCCTCCTCCAACTAAGCCAAATGTTTGCCCTGACGGCTGTCTGTCCACAAAGTACCGGACGATTTCTGGAATCTGCAACAACAGGTGGGAAGGTTAATTTTATTTTACTTCAGGAAAAATAAGGAAAAGAAAACATTTTTAATGGACAGCTATAACCAGTGAAGTCTATGGAAACATTTTACTTGAGGGGACACAAATAATATAGAGTTATCTTCTTACTTATGTATTGATTAACTACAAACTAAGTCTTAGTTACATACAGATCTCATGTTTCTTCATCATTAATAAAATGTGATCTTTTATCTGTATTTCTTACTATATCTGTTAATTTTGTAAACCTTTGTGAACTACTGAAGGAACAAGTAATGAACAACACAAGTGCAATACTGATCTCATGTTGGTTAATGAAACTTTATTGATCCCCGTGTGGAAATTCTATTTTCGCCGACCCTATCTTGCGCTCCATGACACGTGCGGGTGAGAAGCTTGGCTGCAAAGGGCAGCCACCTGCGGCATCACCCATGGAGCTGGGGACTAAGGGCCTCACTCAAGGGCCCACAGACGTGACCCACAGATGTGACTATTCTGCTAAGGCTGGGCTTAAACCGGCAACCTTCAGATTACGGGCACAGAGACTTAGCGCACTCAGCCACGTCGTTAATAAATCAGGGCGGATCTTTTATCTCAAGTAGCTACTATATTTGTTCATGATTCGTATTTCAGTAGTAACTGAATTAATACTAAGTATTTGTGCCACCTCAAGTAAAGTGTTACCTAGTCTATTTTACATTTTGGGTCTATGGGTTTGTAGGCATTTAGCTGTTCAAATGACCAAACTCCATACTAAATTCTAATATATAATTAAGCTGAGAACATAGGGCTAGGTGAGTAGCTGCCAGTGATTTGCATCTGACACCATTCTTTATTAAGGAAGCTCTGTCCTTCTGGGGGGTGACACCTTAACAATCAGCACACTTGGAAAAATCCTTGCATGGGTCTTTGGAGGTCCCTGAGCTGCCATGTCGTTAGCTGACTGTCCATGGAAGATTAGGGAGTCACGTGAAGCTGTCCAGGGGCTTCTTTACCACATCTATAATGTACATGTGACGCTGCATGTATCTGCATCCATTTTCACGTTCTGGTTCAATGATGACACATGGCATGTTTATAGGCGCACCATCAATATTTCTACAACTTTGTCACCAAAAACATGAAGGATGAAGCAGCAGCTGAATTTTATAGAAATTCAGGTGATCAGTCACATAATTACTAATGGTTACACAATAATGAGAACCCAACAGCTCTTCTGTTATATTGGACCAACCATTATTATGTAGGGAATGCTCTCATTTTGAAAACATGTCTTTTATTAATAATATTCAGTTTTTATATGTATTTCAAAAGCATCTATTTATGTGTAGGGAGATGGGACTCATTGGTAGTGTTTTGATGTTTGGACCATTACGCACACATAATGACGATGCGATAAACATTGCAATGCATTTGATCATAAATGTTGTAATATTTGTAAAGCCCTGTAATTTATGAGCATCTAAAAATCTTTTTCTTTCCAGATATGATCCATTCTGGGGAGCAGCCAACACTGCTTTGGCAAGATGGCTCCCCGCTGAGTATGAGGACGAGGAGAGTGAAGCCAAGGGCTGGAACCCGCAGCACTTGCACAATGGCTTCCCATTACCTCTCGTGAGCGATATAGTGCATTTTCCAAGCAAATGAACGAATAAGCCTACAAGCAACTTGTAAAAATAGTTAAACATCACAACCACGTGCTTACTTATGCAAGTCTAGTTTACCTACATTAATCTACGTACCAAAAACTGCAGGAAAATATAATGTTGTAATTATAAATGATATTGCAAAGCAGAAAAATCTGTCAGCGAAATCTTGGGTATCTTCAAGTAAATGCTTATACTTAAATTCCTATACCCCACATTATGGAATGGCTACATGGATATATATACATAGTATTTAAGGCTAGCAAAAAAGTATTTATACTCATTTAAAGTATGCTTTTCCTATTACAATAAGAAAATGTTAACGTAATAATTGGAAGATGATGTATCACTGTTTATTTTCTGGTTCTGACAGCTGAATGTATGAATATGTAAACAGGTGCGGGAAGTCAGCAACAGAATTATGCAGAGATCAAGCGAGCGTGTCTCGGAGGATGATGCGTATTCCCAGCTGCTGGTGGACTGGGGCCAGTACATCGACCATGACATTTCATTCACTCCACAGTGTACGGGCAAAGCCTCCACTTTCGGAGGAGTGGACTGTCTGGGAACCTGCGAGAACATTAATCCCTGCTTCCCGATTAAGGTATCTGCTGGTATGCAAATGGCAGAAACATCATATTCATTCACAACTTGTAGTTTTAGGAGATGTACCCAATGTGATGTAGCTGGTGATGTAGATCCCAGTATTTTGTATATTCAGGTGAATACGATAAAGGTCAATGCGATAAAAGATAGATCTTTATTGGCACTATTACAGAAACTGTGAAAAAACTGTTTAGCAGCATAAATATATATAAATTTGGAAAACAACTGAACTAGCAGAAAGGGCGCCACGGTGGATCAGTGGTTTGTGTGGTTGACTCTCTGCCCATCCCTGGCCGTGTGAGTGATTTGCATGCTGTCCCTGTGCCGCGTAGCTTCCTCAGGGCATCCTGGTTTCTTCCTCCAGCCTAAACATTGCGGCTAGGTGAGCCAGTGACTCAGAATCGCCCATAATGTGTGACTGTCTGCCCTGTGATGCAGTGGAATCCCGGGCTGTGCATTTGTTTGTCTTGTGCCCTGCTTGAGACAGACTCCAGGCCACGGCTGAAATAGCTAGATGGATAAATCTTTTTACAAAGGAAGAATTATAATACTGCACCAAGTTTAATATGTATGATTCAAAGTTGCCTGTTCCCTTCAAGCTAACGTGACTGATTCATGTTACTAGTGACAATGAGTGATTGTTACCTTTGTACTTTCCAGTAGAAATGAGATAATACCATACAATAGCTGGTGTCATGGGAGTGGTAAGGTCCAGTATTATGTTGCACTGAAACTGGAGATACCATTACTTCTAAACGAATGCAGAAAGCACTCAAAATTATTATGCTTATTTTGACATCTCAGCATCTATCAGTTTATTATATTTAAAGCTAGCATATTATTCATGTAATTAAAGTGTAATCATTTGCAGTAAAATCACAAGACAGCATTGTCCTTGTCCAGAGGTGAAAATTTCAGGTCCACAAAGTAAAAATCCAGACCGTGACTTTGTTTCAACCAACCAGTTGCGCATGAAGAGTCAGAGTCATGGAGTGCGCAACTGGTTGGTTGAAACAAAGTCACGGTCTGGATTTTTACTTTATGGACCTGAAATTTCCACCTCTGTCCTTGTCTAAGTTCTGCAACTGTTTTTCTTCCTTTGCCAGTCAGATGCCCATCAAAAATGTCAAACAGTATAAGAGGTGTATTACTTAGGCTAAAAAAATAAATTCAGCTTTGGCAACTTGAAACTGTTTTAAAACCATTCCATATTTTGAGGTTACGTGTTTGAAATGGTAAAAATAACTTTCTGCCTGAAATGCTGGATTGTATATCCCATTCATTCAATCATGCAGGATGAGCCTTTTAATACATATATATTGTCTAAATTCATTGTGAACTGTTTCATATATCTCCCAGCTATTGAGGACATATCCACTTATATGCAGCGATATTTATTAGATTTTCTGCATTTTCAGAATTTCTTCATCCTTGGGCTTAGACAGTGTTCATTGTTGGCTGAGTATAAGCAGATTTGAGAATTATTCTGTATTATTAGCAATTTTCTGATTGCATGGATTTCGTTGGTCTGTTTAACAATGTGCTTTATGACAGCGCCAAATTGGACTTCACTTGCAGATCAATCCATCTTCCACCCACATATACAGGACAGGGATGGAGGGGGGTTGGGGCTGCAGTCTATCCCAGACAGGACTGGGTATGCAGACCCTATGGGCAATTCATACATTTGGACTTTGAGGGAAACCCAGTGTAGCCAGAAGAAATGAACAGCAGGAACATCTCCACACCAGGCTTCCCCAATTCCAGTCCAGGAGGGCCAGTCTGCAGATTTCCCTACTCAAACACACTTTATTCAGCTCACCAGCCAATTGTCCTGTTTAGCAGGTGCTTTGAGCAAGGAAATCTAAAAACTATGTTATGTGTATGGCCCTCCAGGACTGGAGCTGAGAAACCCGACTCTACACAAGTGAAGGGCAGGATTCAGAGCCACAGCCCTGCAGGCGCGAGACAATAGTGCGACCAACTGAGCCACCATGCAACTCCGGCCCTGGGCCAATGCTTTTGCTGCCCAAAATCGGTCACCCTCATCTTTCTTACATATAAATAAAAAATAGGTTTAGTGATGCACATTTACCAAGTGCATTGTTGTTGATTTCATTGCATATTTATACAATAAAACATTGCACATTCTCATATCAAAGATATGAAAGATATATGAAAAAATAAAATCAAGGATACACAAAAGGCATTGGCCTGGCAATTATATCCTGGAATATGAATAAGTAGGGATGAAGGGCCTCCTTCACTGTTCTCCTGTCATTGCAGATTCCCCGGAATGACAAACTGTCTGGAAAACGGCGTTGCCTGGTTTTCTTCCGCTCGGCTCCGGCCTGTATTATTCTGCGCACGGATGAGAAGGAGCTCCCAGTGAGGCCACAGAGGCAGCAGATGAATGCCATCACGTCCTTCTTGGACGCGTCCACGGTTTACGGCCACACGGCGGCCCTGCAGGGCCAGCTACGTAACCTGTCCAGTCCGGAGGGCCTGCTGGCTGTCAACGGCCGCTTCTCCGACGGGGGCTTCCCGCTCTTGCCCTTTGTCCCTGGCATCCCCTCGGGGTGCCTCCAGGACCCAGGCGAGCCGTGGGGAGAGAGGGTGGAATGTTTTTTGGCAGGAGACAGCCGAGTCAGCGAGATCCTGCCGCTGTCCGCCCTGCACACGCTGTGGGTGAGAGAGCACAATCGTATCGCCGCCGGCCTGAAAGCGCGCAACGCTCACTGGAGCCGAGAGCAAACCTACCAAGAGGCCCGGAAGATTATTGGTGCTTTACATCAGGCAAGTCGATATGATAAATATAAAAGACAACCACCAAAGCAGCGTTACACTGGTACTCCCAATGGCCACCCCTGCATAAAAATTGTGCTTTAACAGCATACAAAGTAAAAGAATCCAAGAATGTCTCATGGAACGCTTCAGTTATTCAAGGGAGAAAATCAATTATTCAGTTCCAGTTGATAGTTGATAAACCAACATAAAATAATCAGCTGTAATAATTTTAAAGCATATCCTCCTTTAAAATTTTGGCTCCGACAGTTTTCAGTATTGTTCATTTATCCAGCAACGCTCGATAGAGCACAAATACTTAATTAGTAATAACTCAGTTACCACTGAAGTATAAATCAAGAACAAACTATGAACAAAAATAGTCGCTACTTAAGATACAGAACAGATATAGTGACAAATATAATAACGGCTCGAGATGAAACTAGCTATACTGAGAAAAACACGCCTCTTGGCCCTAGACGCACTTGTGACCTCTGTGGGGCCAGCAGAGAATTGCGACGCAGTGGTGGGGGCTGGAGGTAGGTTCGAATGAAGCTAGTCTTACAACATGGGCTTCAGTCGGCACTGGCTATGATGTTGGTATCCATGGCAGTGCTAGCCAACAAAACTACATTTAACAGCATCAGAGATACAAAAAATTATATATGAATAAATCTATTTCTTTTGAAATAGTGACTCGAAGAGAGCGACCTGTACCAGATACGCTTCCTCATAAATTCGTAAAAATCTCAGTGCAGGAAGACAGCGGTGTATGAATAAAAAATACATGAAAGCAAATTTAAAAAAAGGGAGAAAATAACTGAACAGCGGTTAATAACAGGGGTAACGTACAGGCGCGAAACGACAGACAGGAAGAGAACGAGATTCATTTGGTCGAACAAATAAGGAAGCTGCCGTGTAATTCTACATGTATAATTATTGCCTTTATCTGAGACCTTGAGATCATAATTATAAAGTTATTTTGGGTCTACTGACATTGCTTTTTTCCTCACAACTTGTAACTGAATTCTGGGGATTTCTATCCATTAGAAGAATGGGTCACCATTCTTGTCAAAGTGGATCTCTGTGTTTTCCAAACAGGAAGCATGAATTTACAGAATCCAGGGGAAGGTTTTTTGCTGCCCCTATGAAAAGTGCTGGCATTCTACATAAAGTGGCTAGAGCTCTCATACGTACATTTTAGCTGTTAAAGCTGAGCAGAGAGTCAGTTTACATAATTCCCTGATGTTTTCTATCAGAGATGAGATGATCAAACTAAAGATTTTAAGATTAGAAATAACAGCTAGGCTGATAAGGTCAATCCTGTGTTATTTACTGCTGTCGTATTTTACCAGTAAAATAAAGTACACCCACTCCTTATTTAGCAACGGGTTGGACCAGGTTGTTAAGCAAAATGGTTGCTAAGTGAAAATCATGGTAGCTGAGGTGTGTCCCTGACTGCACTTACGACTTCCATGCTCCATGCCTTTTATAAAGTGGATATTTTAAACAACGTTTTGTACATTCTACTTCAAAGATCTCTCTCATTCCAGCATGCTTCTTTGGGCTTATGAAATTTGTTTGTAAATGCACAAATTGTTCGGAAGATGATTTATTACCATTGTATTTGCAAAACGACGCAGTAGCTCAACAAGAGAAGGTTATATTCCATCTACTCATACATATTACACACTGCTTATCAAGTAAATTATTACAGCAATCATGGGCCATCCCAAAATGCCCTGGTACTGTAACACTAAAGCAGTGTTATGTAAATAATATGTTACAATTGTAATGTCCATTCCACTGACAATGAGGAATAGAAATTCCAATAGGGCTGGGGAATGGTGCATAGTGGTATTGCAGTTAATGTCTTAGGCCTTAGGAAAAGAAGAATGTGTATCTTTATGTTATGTGCTGACCGTGAAACTGGAAGCTGAAACTGCTTGCCTGTTCGTGAAGATAATTAGAGCCTCCTCTGCCGTGCTGAGGGAACAAGATGCCTTACATCGGCTGCTCAGTGTCGCAGAGGAAGATAATGGGAGAGAAGCTAGAAATAACGAATAGAGAACAGGCATATGTTTATGTGCAATAATTGAGTGGGATAGATTCAATGGAAATGCGTAAATGTAACTGATGGCGACTAGCTGTCTGTTCCTGGGCCTAGAGGACTGTGGGGGTGTATGAGATCACCACCTTTGAGGCCATCACGCTTTGCATTTTAACCAATAGGGTAGAAGATTCCCCATTGGGGGGGGGGGGGGGGTTTACAAAAAGATATAAGAATTTAGCTTTTTCCTTTGTTCAGGGGGTCAATTCTTAAAGATGGGAATACTCTGTCTCTTTGCTGTTAACCCCACGCGCACCCTGCTTCAATAAAGAAATTTTATCTTACTCAAGTCATGTCAGGTAAATATGCTCCAAACTAGGTGCTGATCAGAACAAGCGAGATTTTTCACTTCCACAGTATCCACTGCAATTAGTGCACTAATTAATTCATCAGCTAGTGTAGTTACCATATATATAAAAATACATATTAAAAATAGTACAAGCAAATCTCAGCGTTTATTGGTGTCATTTTATGTTTCTTTTAAGGTCATAACTTTCAGGGATTACGCTCCAAAGATTCTGGGAACAGAGGCATTGGAGAAATACATCGGGGTTTACAAAGGATATAACCAGTCCATCAACCCCATGGTTTCCAATGTATTTGCCACAGCAGCCTTCCGCTTTGGCCACGCTACCATTCCGGCAGTGGTGCCGAGGCTCAATGAGAGCTTTCAGAACCATGAGCACTACTCCCCTGTCAGTCTACATGAGACATTCTTCAGTCCATGGAGACTTGTTAAAGAAGGTATTTATCTTTAACTTTGTCTGGTTCCAGTCTATGATCAACTTTATGCCTCTTCAGGTCTTGTGAGTAGATGCCATGCTGCCAAATGAATTTCACCGTGAAAACTGGGTGTCACTACAATGCCGCGCATCTGTCCTTCTTGCTAGGCGGACTGGATCCTATTCTTAGAGGACTCCTGGGTAGACCAGCAATGGCAGTGACGGCAGACTACTTGATGACAGAAGAGCTGACAGACAGGCTAATAGTTCTCTCAAGCCCTGGAGATCTAGACCTCACAGCCCTTAATTTACAACGGGGTCGCGACCATGGGCTCCCGGGTCAGTCACAGAACAAGGATGAAAGCCTGATTATAACCACGCTACACGGGGTTTAAGGGAAGACCCAAGCTTATACACCATTACATATAAACAATTAAATAAATAAATGCACCTCAACCTCACCCCTGAAAATGTAGTAGATATTGAAGCTCTAGTTGGGTCAAATAAATGTGTTGTTTTTTATTTACTGTGTTAATTTATATACCCTCAGGTTCCTAATTTTTATCCTTAGATACAATAATGTAGCCCACCTCAGTATCATTAAGATGTATTTAATTTGTTGTTAATTATCATTAACGCAATCTAATTTTTATTAAACATAAGTATTGCTTATAGTGTTATAGTATAGTAAGCTTACATTATAATATAGTAAGCTTATAGTATTATAGTATAGTAAGCTTCCATTACTATTTTATAGTAAGCTTATAGTATTATAATATAGTAAGCTTACAGTATTATAATATAGTAAGCTTAGTATTCGGTTGATATAAGCACCGCATTCTTTTGCATCTATTTTTTTTCAGGCTACAATGAATGGAGGGAATTCTGTGGCTATGAAAGGATACATACCCAATCTCAACTCAGTGCGGTAATAAGTGATACCAGTCTGGCTCAGAAGATAATGGAGCTGTACAAACACCCCAGCAACATTGATGTGTGGCTGGCCGGACTGGTGGAGCGTCACTTGCCCGGTGCCAGGACAGGGCCTCTCTTTGCATGTTTAATTGGGAAGCAGCTGAAAATGCTTCGAGAAGGCGACAGGTCAGCCTGCCTGACAACCTCGATATATACTTCAAACGTTGTCTCCCATCTTGAGAATTCAATAGAGTCCTACTCTATTGAAGATAAACCTATTGTAAATGCACTGATTTAAAATAATATTCTGAAGAAACTTAATGAAGGAGAACAACCATTTATTTTTATCCTTGTGGCATTAAATAGTGTTATAATAATACAGACTATAATAATACAGACAATGTAGTCTGTTCCCCATAGAGGCACTTTTCAGAAAATCATATTCAATGAGGTTTTGATTTTTAGCACAATAACTGAAGACATGGAACTGAAATTATATCAATAAAACTTTAAAAACTATGCATTTAATGTTAACCAGATGCATACAAATCATTTAGCAACTACAGGCAATCACATATCTGACAGGCAGGTCTAATAGCATTCAGGCAGGTAACAACATGACCAGAATGACTATTTTTCTGTTTTTTTTTTACAGGTTCTGGTGGGAGAATGAGGGCGTGTTTACAAATGCGCAGAGGGCAGAGATACATCGACATTCCCTTTCTCGGGTAATTTGTGACAACACTGGACTGAAAGAAGTCCCCACTGACCCCTTTAAATTGACACAATACCCAAAGGACTTCCAGTCCTGTAAGAACATACCCACCATGAACCTGAAAGCTTGGCAAGAAGATCTCAGCAAAGGTTAGATAAACATCAGTTATACTATTTATTAGCCCACGTGTATATTGCTATGGCGATGATATTTTTCTTCTCTTTATTTAAATAATTTAAATGATAACAGATCATGCAGAACAAGAACAACAAATATTGGTTGATTTGCACTGGATTCGGCTTTAAAGGCTACAGCAATTAGTAAATGTTTATGTGTGAATTAGAAATGTTGCCACTTCTTCTCTGAAATTACAGAGCTGATGCCCTGTGGCTCTCCTGCTGAGCTAGAAAATGGGGATTTTGTGTTTTGTTCCAAATCTGGCAAATTGGTGGCTGTTTACTCCTGTCGCCATGGGTATCGCCTGGAAGGCCAGGAGGAAATTCTCTGCACGGAAAGTGGCTGGAGCAGCCAACCCCCCTTCTGCAAAGGTAAGTGACTCTCGACCGGGTTCCGGGGTTCCGGTTTTTTCTGCCTCCCTTCTCAGTGCTACTTGAGAAGATAGTGATGCTCCTCTGGACCTCAAGGATCCATAAAACACATTACAGTAATTGAATATCTTCTCAAAAAATATCCGAGCTGATTGAAATAAGATGAGGAATCATTCTTCAAGAGGGACTGTAGAAAACCTTTATAATGTTCATCCATTCTTCTATTAAGCACTTATCCCGGTCAGGGTCACCTGCGGCCTGTTCCAGGCGGCATATGGCACACGGCTGAACCACTCCCATAGAGGGGATGTCAGTCTATCACAGAGCACAAACACTGAGTCTCTAAAGGGGATTTACTGACATCAGCTAGCCTAACTGCAGATCCTGCAAGAGGAATCTTGTGTAAGAGCATGCAAGCTCTGCACAGAACGCAAAGGCAGGATTCAAACCCCCAACCCGGGAGGCTCGCCAAAGCAGCCCCCTCCTTACAGTGCTGTACTGTATATTACTGTATCGCTGGTGTTTGGGATTGGTGTGTGGATCAGGAGTCTAGGACGCTGTGTGTGTGATTGTACAGGGTGCCGGTTCATATCCAAGGGTCAGCAGAATGATGTCACCATTGGGCCCCTGAGGAGGCCCTTAACCCCCAACGGTTCCATGGACTGTCTGACCCTGCTTACTCAGAAATGTATGGCTAAATAATAAATAAATAAAATGCGGATGTCTTAATTTTATTATTCTCAATAGCTATTCCGGACAACAGACCTCATCCACTGATTTTGTGAATGAAGCATATTACTTTTTTTGCTCTTAGTGTTAAGGTACCTATATTTTTCATACAGTAGATGGCACGGGTTTATGGAAACTGGCACAAGGCTGCCCCCAGGTATTGACCAGACTCTTTAGGACTACCACCCGTCAAGTACGATACATCAGAACCGGTGTATCTGCCTGGGGGTAGCTACAGGCAGGGGCATCCAGTGCCAAACCAGTTTTAACCCAAGTTAGACATCTGGTGGAGGCAACCCCAGTGCTGCAAATCATGAGAAACATAATGATGAAAAACATGCAGGTGCATTTTAACAACAGCATCGCCTTACATGCTTTCACCACCAAAGTGAGAATAAATAACTCCGGCTTAAATATATATTAAGTTTTATGCCGCAGATGCTTTTCACAGAAGCAAATTGTTGCCAGCGCGACAAACAAAGCCCAGTTTATCGTTATGATGAGAGAAAAAGTTCTTGTTATAATGAGATCCAAACAATTTTTTTATGTGAAAGTATGACATTAAAATGTGAAAATCATTTAGTTTCTCAATAAAATGAGATACTTATTTTAGTCTAAGTGTCTTTTTTTTTGATGGCACCAATATGCCGCCTTTAACTTCAAGCGAAGAATAATATAATATTGCTATATGAAACAATATTCCACTATTTTACTAATATTAACCTAATATCATCCAATATTACTATATTAATATTTATAATGCTTTAAAAAATCTGATTTAGAAACAGTGGCTGCTTTAGATATATTTTCAGATATTGGTATTTTTATTTTATTAATTTTATTTATTACATTGTTATAGGTGCCTGAATGAAGTAATTCTTGGGGGGCAGGAGTAAGCTAGCTAAAAAGACAAGCCGGACCTGGAGGTCACAGTGGCATGTTTCCTATGGGGTGTTGAGGGTTCACACTCGGTGCTTGTAACCCCAAGCTAGGAGAATAGGAGTGCTCTGCGCAGTGCTGCACAGGTCTGCTCCAGAGTATGCACATTTGTTCCGTAAATAAAAGTGCGATGTACTACCTTACAGTGCACATTTAAGTCTCACCACAGATACACACGGAAGAAATATGCATCTGGCAGCTCATTCACAGAAAGGCATAGCCTGAGATAGGAGCCGTGATGCTCGGTGCCACATCACTTTATAGCATGGGAAAATCACCCATTACAGATCAGATGGAGGTGGGAGCTCTGAAATGAAACGATTCAGACAAACAGGCTTCTCTGCAGCTGCCAGTCATGCAGAAACAAGGGGGATCATTAGCAATGTAAAATGACAAGCATGTCATAAAACTCCATGTAGATTTCGGTCCGGGTGTCTGTTTGTCAGCAGTTAATTGGTATTTCAGATCTGAAGTACTCTTGAAGGTGCGTTACAGTCAGAGTGATTGCCAAGCATTAAATTGTCTTTTATTTTGTAAAGAATATACCAGTTCTTGCAATTTTATCCATATGAACCAAATAACAAACAGAATCATTTATATTTTGTGACATGTCACTGGGACAGAGTTAAAGGATGCACAATTGAATTAATTTAATTGAATGAAGTACACTGAAATGAGGTCATGGCTCAAAGGTTATGCTCCAAACTGCACGTATGTACCAATCTTCTGCCGCTCAGTCCTGCCCTCTCCGATAGGCAAGTCTCCGAGGATTTATTCCTGTTAGGTCCGCTGTGTGTCAGAGGTGGATAGGAAGGACTAAAATGCCAAGTTTTAACTAGTATAACCAAAGACAAAGTTTTAGAAATACATAAGAACGAGTGACCAGCAAATAGGAATCAACCAGCTACCAGACAGCAAACCGAACAAATCCAACTGGGACAGACCCGGCCGCTACCGAAGGTTAAGCCTTACTGAGGAATACCCCCCCCCAACTCAGTAAAACCCCACTTCGGCTAACTATATCTTATTTCCCCAAGCAGGCTATTCAACTAAATGAATGAATCAGAGATGTGCGGTCCCTCAAATGCGTACACTTTATTGCATTCCAGTCATAAAATAAAACAAGTTAAAAAAAGTAACTCCAGGATGATGGCTTGCACAAGTAGGCCTTGAAAGGCTGTAGGGTAATAATGATCTCTACACACCCCCAATTTCACCCCAACTGAACATCATCCTGCCACACAACCAAATACGTCGCCCTGACGTCACACGTCATGAAGGTTCTGGAAAGGCTGGTCCTGTCCCATCTAGGACCACAGGTGAGAACTGCTATGGACCCTCTCCAATTTGCCTACCAGCCCCATGTGGGGGTGGATGATGCTGTCATCCATCTGCTGCAGCGTGCTCACTCTTACCTGGATGGTGGTGGAGGATCTGTCAGAATCATGTTTTTTGATTTCTCCAGTGCCTTCAACACCATCCAGCCTTCTTTGTTGAGTGGCAAGCTTCTCGGGATGGGTGTCAGTGCGTCCACTGTTTCCTGGGTTGCTGATTATCTGTCAGACAGGCCTCAGTTTGTCCGGCTGGGGTGCACCCTGTCCAATGTGGCGATCAGCAACACAGGAGCACCACAGGGGACTGTCCTGTCTCCATTCCTGCTCACTCTGTACACCTCATACTTTCAGTACAACTCTGAGACATGCTACCTGCAGAAGTATTCTGATGACTCTGCGGTGGTGGGGTGTGTTAGAGATGGACAGGAGTCGGAGTACAGAGACCTGGTGGACAGCTTTGTGGAGTGGTCCTGAAGGAATCACCTGCTCCTGAATGAGGACAAGACGAAGGAGATGATGGTCAATTACAGGAAGAAAAAAAAAATCCTCGACCAGGGCCATCGAGTTCTTATGGAAGGAAGCAGAGGTGGTGGGGGATGAGCAGACAATTTTCTGAGGAAACTCAGATCATGTACGCAGTAAGATGCTGGAGATGTTCTACCAGTCTGTAGTGGCAGGTGCCATCTACTGTGCTGTGGTCTGCTGGGGGAGTAACACCAGTCTCAGAGACACCAGCAGGTTAAATAAAATCATTAAAAAAGCTGGACAAATCATTGGACAAAGCCTGGTGACGTTTGAGTCAGTGTGGGACAGGAGGGTACTGAATAAACTGCTCTCCATCATGGAGAATCCGTCCCACCCCCTCCATGACACACTACAGAGACAGCAAAGCTCTTTCTCTAACAGACTCACTCAGCTCCCCTGCCACAAGGAACGCTACAGGAAATCATTCCTGCCATTTGCGATATCACTGTATAACCGCTCATCTCTGTCTAACAGATGATTTATTTACTCACAGTTACCAAGTTAGGTACAGTCGCCCATCATTTCTCACTACCTGTCTGTATGTTATAATTCACTGATCTTATTCCTTGTCTTATTTGTTTTATTTGTAATAATCTTATTTGCTTTATTTTTAACTTTGATGTTTATATTGTATTGTATTGTATATACGATTTTATATACGTTTTTGATTACACATCTGCTGCCGTGACACAGTAATTTCCCTTAGGGGATAAATAAAGTATCTTTCTATTCTATTGTTCTTCTACAATTAGAGAGCCAACTGAAATTAATCTGAGAGAAACAAAGACATACACTTAGTAAGAAGAGTAAAAACCTGAGATGGTATGATCTACATTAGAGGAAGTGTAAGTAACTTGAGAGACTGACTGCAGGGGTGGGTGATTACAAAAGCCATCAGGGGATGTGGCTACTTGGAAGATCACCAGGTAACTTGTGTAACTTGTGGAAAGGACTCTACAGACGTGAGACCCCCCCCCCCCAAAAAAAATAAATAAAATAAAATAAAATTAACAAACAAGCTGACGGGCCATGGAGCTGGTCTGCCTGGGAGTTGGATATCCAACAGGACAGCTAGGAGGGCTGCATAGAGCATACAGACAACCAGCAGAACTGGGGCCACAGCAAGGCGACATACAGAATCCACAAACCTCCAGCTTCACGTATTACTGACTCTCTGGGAAGCACTAAGAAGGGATCTAACATCACAGATATATTCATTCAGTCTCTCAGAACACACTAGGATATCGTCTTTACAAACCACTTTGGCACATTACAGAGTGCATCATTTATAAAAGACTAGAACAGACAGAGCGTCCACCAGTCCAAAGGGAATACACGTATACTCACATTGCCCATAGTCATCTGGAAATCTGTCTTCCACTGTGCACTCTCATGTGTTTGTATTCACTGAGAAGGTCCAACACAGGATAAATGAACCTTCACAATAGTTGATGGAAAAACTGGTGGAAACAGTTTTTAATTTTGATTTCATTAAGGCCATCGTGACTGATACAGATCGTATTGTTTTTGCCGAAAAAAAGAAGTGGATGGACAGATACAGTAAATGGCTTCCATAGCTTTTTGGTGTGTTTACACTGCTTGCATCATTAGGATAGACTCTGCCACTTCCTGAAAGGAGATCAACTGCAGTCATAGAGTCTGTGAGAGGAGTGAATGGAGGTCCCTTTTTACTAAGAACCTCTTTAAGATATGTGTAAGAGGCCAGAATGAAACCTTCAACTGGAATTTCAATTGCCTTGAGATCTTGAGAGACTAGACCTTGCCTGTGATCATGAAACAGTGACCTGGAACTAGATGGAACAACTACTTGGGAGCACTGCTCCACTTGCCGGTTTCAAGCTTTTGCAAGTATTGGACTTTGGGTTAAGCAGAACCACAGGCAACTCCGTAGGAAAAAGAAAGTCCCAATACCAAGCAATGTTAGTTTAGATCAGCCATTCGACAGTTTCCTCAATTCTGGGATGTCAAGACTGAGCTAGATGAAGAATCGCCCTGACATAATTCCCCAACTTCCACGC